>JACXGJ010003471.1:0-53458 GCA_016801105.1 Esox niger
GGGGTGGACCACTGGGTGGGGGTCAGGTGGAAGGGAGGGGACAAGCACAGGGTAGGTGTAGGTCAGATAGTGGTGAGGTCTTGTATGTGTTGCTGGAAGTTCCAAAACCTTTACCTGGGTTGTGGCATCTGTATGAACAACTTAATTTTACTTTATTTATTTACCAGGCAAATATGCCAAGAACCGTTTCTTATTTACAGCACCAACCTGGGAGCAATTAGCGTTAACTGTCCTGCTCAGGGACATAATGACTGGGTTTTTCACCTAGTCAGTTCGGGTTTTAGAACCAGCAACATTTGGTTTATTGGCACAACTATTTTGACCAAATGTAGCACTGCTTGGAGGGAAAGAAACAGCAGGGGAGAGGGTGTGTTTGAGGAGAGAAACTGTGACATAATTTAAAAGGAGATTCGATAGATTTCTCAGTAGGCCCATAAAGACAGCCAACATTAGACAATCTCTCACGCAGACAACACCCAGCACAGACCTACGGTGATTCCAAAGCTGTGTAACTTTCCAGATGACAGGGGAGCATTTAGATCAGATGTGTTCCAGATCTTTGATGATTAAACACGGTGAAATGTTGTCTTCCTTTTTCACCCAGTGCTCTGGAATGATTGTCCAGGGACTGTTCAACGTCCATCATCCAATAAGAGACCCTGTGTACCATAAGCAGAATGAACTCCCTATGAATTCCCACACAGAGAAGGTAAATTATGGTGAGTGAATGGTAGTAGTGGTCATTACGCCTGTTGTCCATGTGCTCACAAAAACATAATCACATCAGTGCCTCGGCCTGGAAACAATAACACACACACACACACACACACACACACACATGCACGGAACCACCTGGCCCCACTGACTTAGTTCATACTAGTGTTATAGTCCAAAGAAACAGCTTGGAATCAGTGTTGGGGAACATTAAAATGTAACATTGCAGTTGTTAGTTACAATTCCCATAAAGTAGCTTGCTACGTTACTTTGTTACTTGCTGCAGAAAGTAAGACATTGAATTGCTTTAAGATAAGTCCTTTGATTCTTTATTCACATATTGGTCACTTATGGCCAGAGGGCGCACATTTTATTGGATATCGTATAATTACATAGTCGTGTATATAGTCAGTGTCAGTCACCAGCATATAACATTATCAATTATTAATCATTATGCAGCCATTGACCAATCCTATCATCTCAAGTCATCATACACCATAATGAGAAACACTATTTGCATTTAGTTCTTTTATCAAGAATCTGTTAAATCAATACATTACTTTGCATATAAGTGTCTCCGTATTTTCAGGCCAGGCTTATTCAACAGTGTGTACAGACTTCAATACTAGTTCAACTGCAGTGAACAATGAACAACAAAAATCACCTGTGGATAAATTATCCCATAATGTTTCATGACTTCATTCATGGTGAATAATTAATACATCTGTTCTGAAATTATTCACAATAAGCGGGTTTAGAAAAAGAACATGTACAGTTGTGCTCAAAAGATTGCATACCCTTAAAGAATTGGTACTGTATATACCATTTGTAAAGAAAACATGAGTGAACAGGCAAAACACATGTCATTTCTTATGGGATTCACATTCAAATGTAGGTTATAACAGAATGGCACAATCAGAAAACAAAACATGGCAACAAATATTTTTTTTTACTGACCCCTGTTCAAGAGTCTGCATATGCTTAGTTCTTAATACTGTGTATGTATATATAAGAATAAATATAACTATTAACTAGTTTGTCAATGTTAGTATTCAGTACTATCTATAAAGTTACACAGTTATTAAACAGAATCGCATTGCTGAAGGGATTCATTAGCAAGGCGAAAGCTAACGTCTAACTCTGAGTTAGCACTTTTTTTGGAGCAGATAATTCTATTTCTTCTATTTTTATTCAGAACGTCATTCTCTATTGGGCATTGGCACCACTTTTTGACTGGTAATTGCAAAATCCTGTAATTGTTTTTTTCCTGAAAAATCCTAGTGCAGCATAAAAAAAAATATATATATATACATTTGTTTAACTACAGTAGTTACCTGGCTAAAATATTGCAACCTTGCAACCAAAACATGAAGCATTGAAATGGAAGGACAAATTTCAAAAAGAACGTCAAAATATCTGTACGAGTTAAATAATGGCTGATTGTGACTGACTAGGTTAAGAATAAAAAATATTGCCTAATAAATTACCTGTGTTGAAAACAAAATGAATTGAATGTGGCCTCGTAATGAACTAAAACATCAAACAACAAATTGTTTATGTGGTTTGGGTCCTAAATGTTCAATTCTGACCTGGGCCCTTCAATTCCTGTCCGCATACCTCTTATAAAGTATAAAGTATTCATATTTCCACATTGTTGACTTGATAGGATATTTTAGTTTTTTCATTCTTAGATTGGTCTGAGGTTGGTCAATCAATCAATAAAATTAATTTTCTAAAGCTCTTTTTACATCAGCAGTTATCACAAAGTGCTTTTACAAAACACCTGGCCTTAAACTCTAAAGAGCAAACAACAGTAGTGTTGAACTTCAGTGGCTAGGAAAAAGTCCCTAACAAGGACAAAATTTGGGAAGAAACCTAGAGTGGAACCAGGCTCCGAGGGGTGACCTGTCCCCTTCTGGCTGTGCCGGGTGAACATATTAAGAGTCAATGTTCGTTCGATTTGAAAAAGAAACAAGTCAGATGTTATAAAGAGAATTAAAATGCTTTTGTCCTGTCTTGTCCTGTTCTATGCTCTACAGAAACATAAAGAAATTATATACGTTTTCATAAGAGTCTTTTATAAGAACCTTTCCTGGGCTTGTAAGCCTTTGGCATAGTACGTATCTCTGTTCACATTTTATCTTGTCTATGTCTCAGCGATCAGCGCTGCCATTTAAAATGTATGCTTTTTAAAATGCAATCAATCAATTTACAGAGTTAAAATATGAACTTTATTCTCTTATTGCATGACCATTCCTTTAAATAATATGTCATATAAAGTCAGTTTGGATTTGAAAATATTGTGTTTAGTCATTTGCATAGTCTAATACAGGTGACATCTGCTGGTGGAATATTATCACACTACATCACTGTGAGACTTTTATGTGTGACAGCTTCTGTGGAACAACAAAGCATTCCTGTTTCACCACAGAACAAACCAAAAAACATCCAGTGCAGGAAGAGGATGGGGTGTTAAACAAAATGAACCACATTCAGCAAAGATAAGGCATCACAATAAAAGAGAATAAGACACCTTGCTTTGTTCGGTACCAACCCCTGAGGCACACACATAATGGATAGGCACCAGCAGCAGACAGTCAAATATTGGTTTTCTCCCCAATATCTGGAGGGGTTCACATCCCTCAAACCTAAACCACTGCCTGCCCCTCCCTCCCTCCATCATGTTCCTCATTACCTTCACAGGATTGATGTTTTCTTTTCATAAAGCACCAATCTGGTATCCCATGGATTTAGGGATTAATAAAATATGAGATGACATTAATATTCCGAGCATTCACTGTTTTGCTATTATTGCAGAGGGGCTATTGGAGCCCCCGACAGCCCCTGCCTCACGATGTCTGCCAATAACACTGCAGGGATAGCCTGCTGCCACGGGTTGAAATAATATTCAAATTATTTAAAATACTTTATTTGAGTTTGATTGAGCTTGGCTAAATGTACCCAATAGAATAGTCATGGAAGGCTAAACTCCACCCATCTGGCTCATAGGTGGTCTAAAGTGAGTTCCTGAAGTAGCATTTGAAAAATGTGAAACATTGTTTAAAAGCCGGTTTGCTGCAACTGTGTTGCAGTCCGCCTGGTTGACTGGAGGTATGCTGGCTGATAGGATTCTAGCCGTCCTCTCATGAGCTTCAAAAGGCCGACGTGTGACCCATCAGTAAGACTTGTGTCTACAAAATGACCCCATTCTCTCAAATTAGATTGTTGTTCATAGAAAATACCTTTTTCCTGGAAAACAATGGACTTTGGTCTTTAGCCTTCAGTCAATAACTCACAATGAATTGCCCAAATGAAAGAGTCGTCCTTTTAAATAATTCAGATGGCCATGAATTAACCAGAAGGCTATCTTGGCACATTCTGTAATTTGTCTGTTCTCTGGAGAGCCTCCAATCTCTGTGTTTACACTGTCTTTGTAATAGAAAATACAGGGAGGATGGATATCTCATCTCGATTAGCTGGAACCAAAAAACAATAGTTTGTTCCTGCTGAGGATTTTGTTGAGCAGCATCCCAGATTTATCTCCCCATTATTACTGAAACGCTCATTCGATGTGTTCTGTGACAAAGCCAGTAGTCAGCTCCATGTTCGGACCTGAAGTGACATGACAGCCACCCTCTTAGTCTCTCTGCACCACTGTCTTTGTCACAGAGCAAAGCCGTAAAGAAGAAGGGAATCTGACTGACCGGATGGATTGATACCCCGAAATTATAATGTGGTCGAACACATACTGTATTCTGAATGGATCCCTCGCTATCTTTCTCTGTCTATCAGAGGGAGGCAGTTCAGTGGTATGGTTTGGGGGGGGGGGGCTCTGTCTGTGTGCCTGACAGCTTTTAAATGTGACAGATAAGAGTGAATAATTAATTTATCAGAGGGGGCCAGACTCTAATCCCTGGCGTCCTGGTGATAAGGAAGGTTTCTTCTGTCCTGATCCCTTTGTCGATAGGCCTCCATTCCACCATGCCCATCCCTTAATAAGGCTGTCAAAGAGGAGCCGCGGCGCGCTGCGCCGTAGAGGCCGAGGGCTCTGTCCCGTACAGGTTATCTCCCTGCAACACGTTCCCTTGTATCCCCCTCTGTCCCCCCCCCCAACAGCCCACGGCCGCAGGGCCGCTGTGCCTTTAAAAACCCTGGGAGGGAACGGGGCACTGTGGGCCATCTGGACCTCTACGGGGTCTCTGTCATTTAGAGCAGTTCATTTAAACACGGCGCATGCCAGATAGAGAGAACATCCAGCCCCCGGCAAAACGCTGGAAGGGCGATGATAGACCAGACCAAGCTCAACGGGAGATGAACTTTAAAAATGATCTTTTAAGGCAAATCAAAATACAGACATATATTTTGTTGCACAGTCTGTCTACCTCTCTCTCTTCATCTCCCTTCCTGTTGCATTCTTTAACCCCTAGCTCTGTCTCGCTCCCTCTCTATTCCTGTTTCTTTCTGAAACCCCTACCTCTCTCGTCCTCTCGATGCTCTCTCTGAAACCCCGGTGGAAATTGATTGGTTGCTTGTGAGATGTGTGGGTATTTTTCATCCCAGCACAGTTTGAGGTATGGGTCTGGTCTGGAATGATGAGATCTGAGGTGGTGAGGCTTTCTTTCTCTATGACTGAATATATGCTGGTGGTATGGCCTGAGACTTCAGCCTTGCAGGGGTTTGACTAGAGATGGCTTGAAACACAACAGGTTCAAGAAGAAATATACAAAAGAGAAAATATTGGGTTTTGAGAATTTTACCTCACTTCTGTGCCTGAAAAGGAACAGTATTGGGAGTCATTAAAATAATGTACCCATTCTAACCAGTTATGTCTATTTATCCATCTTCTTTATCCAGAATCTAACACTGTATTTGCTCATAACAGCAAACCTGCTTTCTCACTCGCTCTTACTGTAAAAGTGACACAACCCTGTTTATACCCATTAGTGAAGATCAGTACAAGATCAGGTTGAAGGACATATGGTAATGGCAGAAATAAACAGAACTAGAGAGTCCTGCATATCTCACCAATGCCAACATTGTATATCTACCTGCGGGCTTCTAGGTGGTCTCTCAGCATCACCACAGACTCACCAGATTTTAATGTGTCTCACCAGATTTAAATGTATCTCACCAGATTTAAATGTGCCTCACCAGATTTTAATGTGTCTCACCAGAAATTCATGTGGTTCTGGAGAGGCTACAAACAGTCTGGGTTTGCAGCAACCCGAGACATTAAGGAGTTCACACACACATACACACACACACACACACACACACATACTCACACACACATACACATGCATATACACACTTGTTAATTTCTCCAGTGTCTATGTGTGTGTAGGTATGTGTGTGTATGTGTTTGTATGGGTTTGTATGTGTGTGTATGTGTGTGTATATGTTTGTATTACTGTGTGTGTGGGCATCTGAATTCTCGCTTGCTGTATTGGCATGCAAATAACCTTTATGAATCATTGTAACAACATTCTGACTTCCGAGTTAAATGTCCGGCTTTAATCATAGCAAAAGTTTGACACTTTAGATAATATTAGCAGTTTGTTCTCTTCTGAAGAAGAAAAAAGCAATCTGATTGTTATCCTCTCATATCACATGACCTGTGCCCTTGTTGATTCTGTGCAGTTTTGTTATTGATTTGATTCAGTCTGTAACGAGTTTCTCTTTCACAGCAGGAGATAATCAAAACCTGTCTTTGGGCCGAAGAAGATCAAGCCAAGGTCGGTTCTGAATGATTCACCCTATCTTCCTCAACGCGTCTGTCTGTTTTGGCCAGTGTGAGCACTTTTGCCTTTTCGATCGGCCTGCCACCACAGACTGAAAACGTCTGGCCGATTCCTGCTGCCTATCTCTCAGGGCTACTTCTAATCTCCTGAGCTGCAGGATTTGAGGTAGAGGGCTGGGAGGGCTGTCATTGTCCAGGGATGTGAACCCGCAACCTTTTCAATTTCGTCCTGCGCTTCAAAGCCCCTTCCGCTTGGGCGGATGCACGTCCAGGACAAAGGTGCCATTTGCTTTTCATTTCCGCCTTCGATAAGAGAGGAGAAAAAACATTGTATATTGTAATGCTCCCTTCACCCCTTTGACATCGGCAAAATTGAGGAGTGGGTGAAAGATCGATACAAATTAAAAGCAAATACAGAAACGGCCATGGATAGAAGGGACATTACTGAGGTTAGGAAATCCATTGGCTTTTCTCTGACTCTTCAGCTTCCCAGTGTTGTTTGTCCAATAGGTGACAAAATGGAGAAGGAAGGAATTTAAAAGTTAACAGAAGAAAAGTGAAAACTTTCATGGATGTTATCTGAGTTCTTTGCCTAACTGTCTGTCAGTATACCTATAGAGAAAAATAAATGTTTGTCGCTACCTCGCTTTAAAGGTGCATTCAACAGGGGAGATGAACTGCAGATGAAGAAATATCCCACAGCTATTGGAACCACAGTGACAAGCAGCATGACAAATATTTAATTGAAACCAACCTGTTTCAGCAAAAAAGCCTTCATCAGGGATTCTTTTCTTTATCACTCAATATACTGTAATAATCGTAACTATGCACAGAGCTCATCAAGATTTATCTGCAGAGGTTCCCAAAGCTGCAAAATTCACAAATTTTCAATGATAAAAAAAAAAAATCTTCCTTGAATACTATGTACTGTTTCCATTATTTTCTCTTATTAAATGCACACAATTAGCTTCCCAGATGTAAGGCGTTATGTAGTTACTTCACGTCCTATAACAGGCTCTGATTGCGTGCTCGCTGTTCATTGAGTAAATGCTAGGTAACAAATCTTAGTTCTGTTCTACGCATAGCAATGGGAATGCAAAGATGTCTCAAACTGCAAACATGTCGAAGTTGCTAAATAAGTCCTCACTGAAATGCCTGCCTTTTTCTTTTTACTGAGAGTTGTTATTTTAAAGGAGACCACACGTGAAAACACACAACTGCACATTCTATTTTCTGTATACGTTAGCAGATTATTGGTTTTCAAAATAGTAGCAACTTCCTAGAATTTCAGTCACGATCGATTTATTCCAAGTCTAATGCTACATCTACTTACAGCAAAACTGGAATTTATGGCAATCTAATTGGGTGCATCAGAGCTTGAATGTGAAGCTGATGCAATTTCAACATATGTATCACCTATCGTCATTATTACCATTTACTTATCATGAATCATACATCATCTATCATATCACATTAATTAAAATATATTATTTACAGTACAATCTTGTAGACTGTTATTATTGTAGTAATGTTGTCACAATCAGATATAAATAACCCCATATGTGGCAGTGATTAGCAGCTGAGGTACTGGAAATAGGTGGAGTAATGGGATGTCTGAACGGGTTTAAACCGGCTGTGTTCACAACTGTGTCATGCCTGCCTGGTTCTGGCTGGTCAGCATGGCAGACAAGGGGAAGCAGCATGTGTCATAACACTCTCTGACATACCGGACATTTGTTTCTCTCTGTGGGCAATGAGGCCCACCGGTACGATATCAGCTAGCGATTTTGATTTATACCAAGATCTTACAGTGACCCAAACGCGCGCGTGCACAAACACACACACACAAACACACACGCACGCATACAGATATATCCAGTCTGGCCCAGCATCCCCTTCTCCCTCTTCTGCCTCCATCTCTTTCTCCAGACCTGCAAAGTGATATTTTATCATTATCACTCCACATCCACACAACATTAACCAAACTACATCTGGCCAGCGACACGTTCCGGCATCTGCGTGCGCCTCACGGCGTGGCACGTGGCGCTGCATCAATCAAACGGTGGGCAAGGCGGCGCCGGCCTCGGCAGGTCCAGTGGAGCCTGAGCTACAGCTGAACTGATGGGGAATGGTGTCTCTCTGTAATTGTGTTCTCTCCCCCAGCTCGCATTCAGTGTCGGCAAAGTGGACTGAACCTCCTCGCGAACTGCTGCTTGGTGGTTTCAAGGTTGGCCTGTAAGCGGCTGTGGAGAACGTGTGAATGTTGGGGCTCTTTAAGTGTTAAGAGCTAGTCCGAACCAGTTAACACGAGTGTAAATTTAGCAGACGTGGGAAAAACTCACACGAATCCACGTCCACAAATGACATTACGGTCAACGTAATCTGTTACAGGACAGTATAGATTCATGGTTCACTCAGCTGTACGAGGATTCATCATCTCCTAATGAGGATTTGTGGCTAGAACATACAGCCCCATGAAGGGAATGTATATGTATATAGAACCATTAGGAAATATGTAGGAAACATTCGAATTGAAGTAATCAGACAATGTGGTTTGTCACATTTCCAATTTCAAACCATTCGGATATTGGTCCAAGAACATCATCAGAACTGCAAGGTTCTGCTGCATCCTCAATCATTTTCTAAAGCAGAGCAAGTGCATCATTTCCAGAATGTTGTGAATGGATTGCTAAGTAACCATAGGACAACCCTGCCCTCACTAAGCTCTGACATGCCTAAGATTCTCTGCAGATACTTAATCGTATTGTTAAATGTATTCAGAGGTGTTGGCTATCTCACTAATTAGCCACAACTGATCTTAATAAGTGCTTCTTTAACTGGAAGTGCAATCCATTTGAATTGACTAAAATTAGTAGTGTTCTGTGTAAAAATAAATGAATATTAAAGAATGATCCATTTGCCATGCTGATAGTGCAGTGGTTCGGGAACACAATGTCATAGGTTCAATTTTCACTAATCCTCTGTCCCAATAACTAAGAAATGTGTTGAAATTGTTAATGTCTATGGAAATAATTTGCCATGTGTTTAGTCTTGGTAAAACATTCAGTGAAGGATTTAAGGAAGTTATGAAAAACTCAAAATAACCAATAATTTCAGTACTTAGAGGATTAATAAACCCCCCAGGAAATTGATAAAACATTTTTAGAAACCAAACTGTCACAGAAAATCCTTACAAACTTTCCTTATTCACAGAACAACTGGTGACAACACCAACTCCAGCTTCCTAGCTGAATTAACCAAAAATGTTCGGTACAGGAGTTCAATAGATCAAAATAAATGGACAGTATTGAACACTTTCCTCCCAATAACCTTTATTTTTTCTTCCTCCGGGAGACAGGAAACCCCTCGGTACAGAAGTAGCAACACAGGAGAGGCATCAACTGACAGGTGGAAATGGGTTGCCATCACCATGGCTGTTGTCATTCTTGTCCGCTAACTGGCTTAGCACCACGCTCAATCGCTGCTGTGATGGTGAGAAAAAATATGGGGAAAAATTAGGAAAGGAACCAGAAAAACCTAGACTATAGAGAAGCTAAGAGAGGGACGGTGGCATTTTCAGGATGTTATGAGTCCTACAGTATAGTATGTATCTATCTATCAGGAGCCATGGGAGAACCATTGATACAAATTAAAAACAAATAAAAGAGCTGCGAAAGGGGAAGCGGTGAGAAGCCAGAGATCAAGATCTATTTTTCTGTGACTTATAGAGCATTGACCCACTGCAGGTTAGGTCAGAGTAGGGAGGGTGAGCTTGCATTCCATCTGCTTCATTGCCAACTCACAGACCAGTCAATAAGCTATTTAATTTAATGTCACAGCCAATACAGCTGAAACGTATTGACAAGGTCCTGAATACACCCTCAAGAAGTCCCCAGCTGCAAGTACCAGATAAACTGTATGTGAAAAATTCAATCTTGCTGTCCACGAATGCCCCCAAGTCCTTATAAATTTTTAAACCCACCTGCTCTCAAATATAGTGTGGCGAGAAACTTCAACTCCAGGAACTAATGTCAGTGATTTTGAGGAGCGAGAGCAATTGTTGCAGAAACGAGCCTGAATTCCCTCATCAGATTTTAGCCAGCTCTGCCTCCTCTCTCAGGGTGTTCCACCACTAACTGGCCTTTATGAATGTTTCAGTGCAGGAGAGGAGAGAGGCAGAAATGCCATTTCACATGACCAGGTAATACATTTATAGTTCTCAGGTGGAATGCTGCCGCTTTCATTGCTCTTCTGTCACTGTTAAACTTCATTTTGCATGGGGCTCTTGCATTCCTCTATATCTTTATAAAGAATCTCAAACTGTATTCAATAAATCACACATATACATTTCTAAAATCAAATTTTTCAAACTACAGCCATGTGGACTATATTGCCGTCTTGTGACTTTACCAACATTTAAACCCCAACCCCCTTGAGTGTCATTTCACCAAAACCCCAAACATCCCACCCTTTCCCACATCTGTCTTTACTGTTGAGCAGGTGTGGCGGTGACATCTAAAGGTGAGCCCAGTCTTTTGAGGGACCGGCAACAGTCAATAAGCCATTTAATCACAAACCTCAGCCGGGTCGATTCAGACGGCGTGTTCTGGAGATCCAGCCGGTAAGAGCTCTGCCCGGGCCTGATAACCCACTAGTTTCCCCCTGCCTATCCCCTTTGTCTTCCTTCCATGTTGGTCTGGAGCAAAGAAGAGCCTGTGGCTTATTTCAATCATGTATTCACCTCTGTAATGAGCTCCGGTAATCCTTAGCCGGGGTAAGGGACTGTTAGCTATGGATGTGTCCACTGCCTCATAACCACTACAAAATGAACTTGATTAGAGGAGTACTCAAATGTTTTGGTATTCATTGTGCTAAGTTACGAATAGGACAGTATCATTTCAGGAGTGCCACAGTCATTTCAGGACAATATTTTATATACAGGGAATAATGTCTTCTCTGGCCAGAATTTTGCGTACCGTAGCAATCAGGTTAGTCATCAGGTCAAAATTATTCAAATCAATAATGTTGTTATTGTAATATATGTCAAAAACATCCATCAATGAATCTGTTTTCTTTTTGTACGCTCTTTTAATAATTGTAATGATTTTTTTGCAGTTTGGCTCTTGTTTTTACAAGGTAAGATTCACTATGCTCATCATGTCTGAGTTAATATTATTTAATTACTAACATCACTAAAATCACACTGAGGTATTTCATTAGCTATCTCCGCAGCTGGTAAAACTTTGTAAAGGGGCACAGATAGGCATCTCATCAAAGCAGTCTGGCAGGGTCGATGGTGTACATTATTGTAGAATGAAGCACTTACTATAAATGACTGGCTAAACACGACTGTTCATGTACTTCGGAAGCCATTTTGGTACTTGATGGATGACACTCGTTCAATCTCTCATTGTAACATTTTCAGTGTTTTTAACGTTGAATCGCTGTACAACATCTTGACATGACACTAAATTTAAACCATAAATGCCCCTGTAGGAGAGCTATAAGGACACACTCAATGAAACAGATGTTAGCCACACTTCCACAAGTCAATTGGGGCAACATGTCAAATATTTCTACAGTTCTTTCCTGTGACTGAGCAGTCAATAGAATCAGGGTCAGAAAAGTTGGGTTACAGTGTTTGAGGTATCTAGAGTGTTGTGGACAAAGTGAAAAGGATTTTCTCTTGCTTGTCCTAAGGGTTTGACCACGGAGCATCCAGCTAAATGTGCTCAGACAGATGAGTCCAGCCTGGCAGCACTGCTGCAGCTCCCAAGGGCACAATGACATTTCCTGGGACAATATGGGACTGCAGTGACATAGAAAACTTTCCCTTCCATCCTTCGCTCCCTCCCTCCCTCGCTTTCTTTCTCTTTCTTTCTCCCTCCTTCCCCCCGGACACTCTGCAATGTCATGCCCCCAACTCCCCCCTTCTCCCCCACCTTCATTAATTTCCCCTAGTCTTCCTTGAGTGCTGCAGCAGTCGCTGCTTTTTGCCTTTTCATTCTCTTACGGGTCAAGAGACTTGAAAAAGTTCCAAAAGCCTGGTGGCAACAGAGGAGAAAATGGAGGAAAATGTGACTGGGTCCAACAAAAGAAAATGATTAGAGACAGAAAAGGCAAAGCACAAAAATTCTCTGGAGATGGTCCTGTCAACGTTGAACTTAAACTTTCTCTGTTTTGGTGACTGGTAGTTTTCTACATTAGTCCACTACCAACACAATAACAAAGCATTTTAAAGCAACCTGTACAACAGACCGATCAGCTAAAGCATATACAGTACTATATATAAATATGAACAACAACCTATAATTGCGTGTGTTGTGGATGTGTATGAGGGCTGACTCCATCCCCCCAGTAGGGTGTGTTGTGGATGTGTATGAGGGCTGACTCCATCCCCCCAGTAGGGTGTGTTGTGGATGTGTAGGAGGGCTGACTCCATCCCCCCAGTAGGGTGTGTCGTGGATGTGTATGAGGGCTGACTCCATCCCCCCAGTAGGGTGTGTCGTGGATGTGTATGAGGGCTGACTCCATCCCCCCCAGTAGGGTGTGTCGTGGATGTGTATGAGGGCTGACTTTAACCCCGCAGGAGGGTGTGTCGTGGATGTGTATGAGGGCTGACTTTAACCCCGCAGGAGGGTGTGTTGTGGATGTGTAGGAGGGCTGACTCCATCCCCCCCGGAAGGGTGTGTTTTGGATGTGTATGAGGGGTGACTCCATCCCCCCAGTAGGGTGTGTCGTGGATGTGTATGAGGGCTGACTCTATCCCCCCAGTAGGGTGTGTTTTGGATGTGTATGAGGGGTGACTCCATCCCCCCAGTAGGGTGTGTCGTGGATGTGTATGAGGGCTGACTCTATCCCCCCAGTAGGGTGTGTTTTGGATGTGTATGAGGGCTGACTCCATCCCCCCAGTAGGGTGTGTCGTGGATGTGCATGAGGGCTGACGCCATCCCCCCAGTAGGGTGTGTCGTGGATGTGTATGAGGGCTGATTCTACCCCTCAGGAGGGTGTGTTTTGGATGTGTATGATGGCTGATTCCAACCCCTCAAGAGGGTGTGTCGTGGATGTGTATGAGGGCTGATTCCATCCCCTCAAGAGGGTGTGTCGTGGATGTGTATGAGGGCTGACTCTAACCCCTCAGCAGGGCGTGTGTATGCGTTTGGGCTGTCTCTGTACAGTGAGTGTTGTTGTTGTCAGTTGGCCGGTGTGTGTCACACAGAGTGCAGATGTGTCACTGCAGATCAAGACACTGGCCCATCACTGTGTGACAGATTAGATGTCCCCTGTCATTGGGTAGTGTGTGTGCGCGTCTGTGTGTGTCAACAAGGTTTCTCTCCAGGGAGGTGCAAATCTCTGCACATTCCTGCATTTGCAATTATACAGCGCGCGTTGATGAGTGACAGCCCCCAGCCTGTGATGGACTGGCCCTGTAACACGAAGTGACTGCTCGGCTCTCCACCGCGCAGACAGCAACCAGGACCACGAAGACACAACCGGTCCCTGACACAGAGAACACAAGCACAGATACACAGAACAAATCACTCCACATTAGGAGCCCTTCTCTCGCGCCGCCCTCTATGGCTGATATGATCGACTGATACCCATGGCTAATGTCATTAGGGTCTACTTGCATAGAGGCAGAGAAAGCTATTGCATTACAGTTATTATCTAACTGTATTCTAATCCAGGGAGTTTGAATGCTGAATGCTGATTGCCTTAAAAATGCAGTGCAGTGGTAAACGACTGCTATAACAAAATATATTTTTTAAATATTTTATAAACTGGTTACAACACCGTTATAATCTGTTTATAATAGCAATAAGGCACCGCAGGGGTTGGTTGTATATGACCAATATACCATGGCTAAGGCAGTATCCAGGTACTCTGCAATGCCTCATGCATTGTGTAGGCTTTCCACCATGGTATATTGGCCATATACCACACCATGCCTTAGTGGTTCATTATATATAAAATACATGATATATTGTCATAAAAATATATTCAGGAAAAAGTTGTCAGTGATTTAATCTTTTCAATAATAGCATAATACTTTCAACTGCGACAATGTTCGATATTCTTCCTGAATTAGGGCAGAGAGCGTCAGTTTATTAACTCATGGATGGCTGAGAGAAATTAATGAAAGCAGCCAGTAATTAATTTGCCTGTTGAATGTAGCTTCACAAAAACGAGTTAGCTGTTGATGGGATTAAGATTTCATGAGATATCCATATCTCTACCAGAAAGAATATCCGATACTGACGAGGTTATGTCCCACTGTCCACACTGGCATGCCACTTAGATAAGTGCCCCATGAATTGATTAATCCTACGCTGTATGCTAGTCCAGCTATCATTACAGAGCCTCTGGAGAGATGAGCCACATCGTGGAGGTCAAGTTCCCTTGCCATCAGGCGTAAAGCACTCTGCCATTCTCTGCTGATTGTTCCATTTGT
The DNA here is from genome assembly GCA_016801105.1 of Esox niger. NCBI lineage: Eukaryota > Metazoa > Chordata > Actinopteri > Esociformes > Esocidae > Esox > Esox niger. The sequence continues at coordinate 14,907 of JACXGJ010003471.1, forward strand.
GGTGCTGTTCCGACCCAGGGATCCCTCACCACCCGGGGATCTCCTCCACAGGGAGGCTAACGAGACCAGTCAGTCACCTCCTTGTACTCAGCCTCACTGCCGTTCCTCCTCCGTCCTCTGAGAGATGTAACATGTCTCACTGGACCACTGACCCGGATGCTGATTGGACAAGAGGCCCAACTCATCACCCAGAGAAGGTAGATATAACATTGTAGCTGTCTATTGTTGTTATTTTTATAATGACATGCAATTGGAACTAAGGCACACTAATATTGTTTTAAAATAGATCATTTAATAATTGGATTTAGAGTTTTGAGACCTTTTTATACATTTTTATTATTAAAGTGTCATATATGTTGTGCCCTGATAATACACCTAGAAGCAAAAAATATATGTATAATGAAGCATTTCTGCCATTGGATGTAAAAGCAGCCCTTGTCACCAAAATTACTTCCAAACCTGGAAGTCAATGACTAATTGAGTTCTGATAGTGGGTGTAATGATAGTGTATGCAAATATAAACACATTTCATATTGTGTCCGAAATCGAAGTTCATTTTTTTTCCAAAAATCTTTAACATGGCTTTAGAAGTGCATTTTATAAATTGAAAACTAATGCCATATGATTGGATTTCATTAATGGCCTTTTTGCTCCCTTCTCCAATTTCATAATATCCAATTTTGCATGTATACAGCACTGGGAGAGCTGACGAACAACCTTGGAAGAAAAAACTTTTTCCAAAGAGCTAGTCCAATCAGGAAGTCACATGGGTCAGAGTGTGTGAATGCAATCCCACTCACCTGACTACCTCAAATAGATCTGCAGCTATTCGCCAGCAGGGAGAGAAAATCCCTGCTGACGATGCCTCCCACCTCCTTGGGTGAAAGTGTCTGCCCAGCCACATATCAGACAGTGGCACAGTCAAAGCTCAAACCTTGTGATCAACTTGGTGCAACTAAATAGCATAACTCTATATGCACATTCACAATTTTTACATTAATGGTTGTTAGCTTACTTTTACATAGATTTTGAAAGTTCTGTCAATTATATAGCTAAACGCTGCTATGCTCCTGGGACTCCACTAAGGGTAATGGAATTATTCATAAGTTTGTTACTTGAATCAAGCAAATGCTTTTGAAAGGCTGTGATCTGCATAATACATAATCTACACAAAATCCACAAGCCTTAAACAATTCAATAGGGGATTATAGTGGTGATTTGGAAAAGCATGCAGGACACAGGTTACAAAACAGGATGTGTCTCCCAGAAACACACCACGCTATTAAAGCATATTGTCATGAAGACCCTGTCTCTTGGATGAGACAATTTTTTTATCTGACTGAAAGCGCAGGGTAAAGACTGAGAGGGAAGGAGAAAGAGAGCCTCATTCACGCTAATAAAGCTTATCTGAAACGGAGGAGACAGAATGAACCCAGAGGTCCTGTTGTTTGTTTAAGAGCATGAAGTCATGCGGAAGCATCTAATGCCTTAATTGGCCTGAGTGGCAACGGATGGTACCTGACGACACTCATTAATCAGAGAGCAGAGGATGGCTGAAGGGAGGAAAAAGAGGGAAGAGGGGGAGAGACAGAGAGTGCAGATGAGTCAGATCAAGGTAACAGTATGTCTAGAGGACCCTCAGTCCCTTGCCCCCTCTCTACCTCCGTCCTAGACACCCAATCATATCCTCCTCACAGCTGTGTCTGTCACAACCGGCCACGCTTCAACACAGAGTGCCACACACAGGAAAGTGCAGTAATTAAAGTAAGCAAGGAACGGACTGGGGGGCAGACATCGGCTTAAGCATTTCTCGCACACCGGCCCATTTTTAACCTCACGTCCACATTATTAGCTTCTGTAATTATAATTTAGCGTGAAGCCCCAAATTTAGACAGGCCCAGTCAGCTACATTTGCCAGAACTGCCCTATGACCAGACCATCTAAGTACGTAAGCTAATGAGCCACTAGCTACAGCGCACACAGTCACCCTCGCCCGCACGAACACATTTAAATTTCAACAGTACGTGTCACAGAAAGCATGTCTTACATCAGACCCTACTGCTCCATAGAGACACTATTCAGTGATTGACTAGATATCATTCTCCCCCATGGGGTTAGCCCCCAAAAACTGCCTGGAACTGGCATGTAAAACACTGCCACATCGCTTTGTGGGTCATTGTAGGTTTTGTCAGACATTATCTGACCTTCTGTCTTAAATAGCCTTCATGTGTCTGAATGCAGGCCTATAGAGACCACGATACCTGTATACACCATCCCCCAGGCCTCCCCATCAGACTGCTACCATTGCCACCTTACATCCACTGATTGGCCCCTGGATGCTCTTTTCTTCCCCCTCTCAGCCACTTCTTCTCTTTGTTGTTTCAGTTTGTTTGTCCTTGTGTTCTTCAGGTCACTCAATCTGATTGAGTAAAAGCCTGATCGAGGCCCTGAGGCTGTGCTCTGTACGGTACAATGCCAGATCAGCGGTGGCTCCTGATTGGCTGTGTTGTAGGGACGGTGACAAACGATTTTTATGTCAACAGACATGTATTTTGCTCCCTTCAAGCAATCAATTATTGCTCAAATTAAAGGAATTGCTAGTAATCTGTTGCTCTGTAAACATTCAGGGATGAATAATATCTGCCTGGCAGTGGTTTAGCTCAAAACACACATAGACATCAACAATTAAATGTTGATTACAGTTAACAGTACATACTATACTGTACAGAAAAGTTATATGGCAGGTTAGAAGCAAATCTAAATAGGACGCTAGAACAATAACAAGCGAACTAGGGATTCTGATTATGTGGTATCTCCATAATGACACTGACTGAGTGACCATTTTGACTGCTCTCTGGCACCATCTAGGCAATACCTGCTATAGAAAGCTACGTTCATGAATATATAGAGACCCAGTCATTCATTCCAATGCCCTTAAGATGTCCGTTGACACCGTGTTGCATGTGATGAAATCCCTAGTATCTCATTGGTGTGGTCCTCCTCCATAAACATATGCTTTTGGTGTCAGGAGTTATAATCCAACATGAAGACTAGAGAGTTGTCTAATTATTTGGATGCAAAAATTAACGAGAAACTCAATTTGAACCACAGGACAACAGTTTGGAATATCCTGAAAAAGAAAGAAACCACAGGTGTCTTCAGCAATCGACAACAACAAGGTCATCTAAGGAATACAACAGCAGTTGATGACAAAAATATGACCAGAGCTGCGAAAACGATCAAAAGTCGTTGTCAAAGAAATTGTCAGAATCTGTTTGCAGAAGATTTTCACAGCAGAATTACAAAGGCTGCACTGCAAGATGCAAACCTCTGATCAGCACCAAAAACAGAAAGGCCAGACTAGAATTTTCTTTAGCAAAGTCCCAGGAAGTAATGTGGCGAAAAAAGGGACCCCAGATGATCCAAAGCCTACCACCTGTGAAGTAGTGTCTCAGCATTGGCATTCATGGCTTCCTCTGGAACAGACTCACTCATCTTTATTGATGATGTCAGAATAGATGGCAGCAGCAGAAGGATTTCTGAAGTGTACAGAAACATCTTGGATGTCAATGTACAAGAAAATGTTTCCAGACTCTTCAGGCAATGACCCGAAACACACTGCCAAAGCAACGAAGGAGTTCATCAGGGGGATAAATGTGGAACGTTTTTGAATGGCCAAGTCCATCTCCTGAATTCAATCCGATTGAATAGGCATTTCACTTGCTGAGGAGGAGGTTGAACTCCCCTAAACAAGCAACCGCTCAAAATGGCTGCAGTAAAGGTTGGACAAAGCATCTCAATGGATGATATGAAGAGTTCAGAGATTTAAATAAATTGCCAACTCACTGATGTTATTGCATGCAATGGATCTGAGACTAAATATTATCTTCCAAGCTAAATTGTCTCATTACTTATGCCCTCATGAAATTGGGGGTTGGCACTCTAAAAATTCTGTTATTGTTAAGTTGGTAAAGCGTTTTGTCAGGTCCTGACTAGGGGATTCCCCTAGCCATCTCTATGCTGGTCAGGTTATAGTCAGGGCTTGGCAGATGCAAGGCCTCCAGACATCTCACTGTGATTTTTGGTTGTCCCCATTTTGAAGCAGCTGCCCCGGGTGCCCTCTAATTGGGGATCCTATTTAATTTCGGTTTTGTTCCCACTTGGTGTGCATCATTGTTTGTGCCTTGTTGCATTATAGTTTGTGGTTGTGCCTCCCCTTAGTTTTGTGAATTTTGAAGGCAAATTAAAGCAATGTCTTACTTCAGCTCTGCTCCATGTGTCCTGCCTCTCCTCAACTGTGACACATATGTGTGTTGCAGGGAAAGCGAGCAAAATGTGACAATCTGTACTTTTGCAACATATTCATCTTACATACAGCTCTGGAAAAAATTAAGACCAAAATCATCAGTTTCTCTGATTTTACTATTCATAGATATGTGTTTGAGTAAATTTTTTTATATTTTTTTATATTATAAACTACTGACAACAGTTCCCCCAAATAAAAATAATATACTGAATATTTGTTTCTAGATAATAACAACTGGTCATAAGACAAAGAAAACAAATTCATTTTCATTTTTTAACAGCAAAATACTAATGTTTTAAGCTGCTGTTTGCCATTCTTTTTGTAGGTCACTTGATGTCATCCTACAGTTGTTGGGTGATATTTGAATGAATCGACGGTCATCTACGGAATACAACAGCAGTTGATGACAGAAAGATGACTAGAGCTGCGAAAAACGATCAAAAGTCGTCAAAGAAATTGTCAGAATCTGTTTGCAGAAGATTTTCACAGCAGAATTACAAAGGCTGCACTGCAAGATGCAAACCTCTGATCAACACCAAAAACAGAAAGGTCAGACTAGAATTTTCTAAAAAGTACAGCGATCAGCCAGTAAAGTTTTAAAACTTTATCAAAGTTACTTGGTCATTTTCGCCTTCTGCCAGTCTGTAGCTTTGTTGTCCCAGATGTCTGTTGCTTGACCTGCTTATGAACCACTGTTTTTGACATTTTCAGAATGGAAGAAAACTGACGCTCACTGTATCCCTCTGCCAGTAAAGCCAGAACTGAAACCTTCTTTTCCTCACTTCCTCACTCTTTTGTCATGCTGAATAGTTATTTTTTCATTCAAATTTCCTGCAAGGTACTACTTTTACTGTTTTTGCCATCCACCTGGTCCTATTGCAAGAGGATAGTAATGACCACAGCGGTGGTTTTTATACTTTTCCTCATTAAGTTAGATTTGGTTCAGGTAATCACCTAATAAGTACCTCATTAAATAAAATGAGGTGTGCCTGTGTTGGAATTTAACAGACACTGGAATGGAATGGCAGCTGTACATGTAGAGATGCTGATTTAAGAAGAAATAGGAGTGGTCTTTTTTTTCCAGAGCTGTATTTTCATGTGAGTTGATAGTACAGCAGGAAAAGCATTTTGATTCGACTGTCCCGGTACTGTATATATACAGTATGTATGCTGCCCTTAACAGGCAGGGTGCCACAGCCCCAAACCCAGAATATTTCACTGTTCTTTATCTCTCTCTTTCACTCTTCTACTCCTCCCATCCCAACCTCCTTATCACCCTCTCCCTGTCTCCTACCTTCTCTCAACCTTCTAAAATGTATTTCCCCATTCTCCCTCTCCTTCTCTGTCTCCCCTTCTGTCCTTTTGTCCAGTTATACTTCTCTCTCTCAATTAGAATTTCTTTATTGTCATGACTTAACAATTTACATATTTCCTTTGGGTACATTAGGAAATTAATAGGAATGTATAATAAACAACAAAGTTACAATAGCATTATACCAGTTTGTTGCTCTGTCATAAATTCTCCCTCAATTTGTGGTATGAAGTGATGTATTGGGTTGACAATCCAAAGCTATTTGTGTGTTCTCTCCCAGAGATTGGCAAGCCTACCCTAATCAAAGAAGTGAGAAACCCAGAATAATGGTCTCATATTTGGGAAATTGACACTAATTGTTTTATTTGACATTTGGAAAATGCCCCACTCTATGCTCCTTCTTTCCATTCTGTCCTTTTATCTTTCTCACCCTCTCTCTCTGTGTGTCCCCCAATTCACAGGGGCTTTATTGGCATACGAAGAGTTTGTTTACATTGACCAGAGCAATCTTCTCTCTTTATTAGCATTAATGACATGGCCACTGTTGGTGAAGCGAGGTGAGATGTTGATGCTGATCAACAATAAAAATAACAAATGCATTGTTGTAATATAACAAATATTTATTTTAATTAATAGACACAACATTAGAGAATAAACCAATTAAAAAAGATGATAATAATATGATAATCCCAAAAGTTTTTTGGTTTTGATGAGGTAAAATACGTGTAGAGATTCAATAATATTTTGCCACAACAAAATACAGAATATTTTGTCACAACACAGAAAGTGCGACATAGATCCCATAGATCATAGAACATAGATCATGTATGTGTGTGTGTGTGTGTGTGTGTGTGTGTGTGTGTGTTTGTAACTGTATGATTACGAGGTAATGAATATGTTTAACGTGTAATGAGTTTGCATGCGTTGCCCCCTTACAGAGAAGATTAGTTACTTTAATGACAACAGTAAAACATTCCTGTAGTTGCAGATCAGCATCATGTTGTTGAAATTGTATTTATTTATTTATTTTCATAATACAATTAATCACACTGAAATTAAAAGGTCAAAATGTACGTGTGCACACTGTAATACTTCTAAATGACATACAGTGAAAATACGTCCAGGAATGAATGATCATGGAAAGTCCCTCAGGCTGTGGCAATAATAGGCATATCAGATTTTTGCTGCTTGTCACTCACCCAGAATAATTCCAAGATTTTATGGCATCAGTAAATCAGGAGATGCACTGGAGGTCCCCAAAAGTGTTCTTCTCTTTCTTCCTTTAGCCCATGCCTCTAGCTGTGCCTGTATCTCTATCTTTCTGCTTGCAGCTGTTTCTGTCAGTGCCTTTGTCTCTCTCTGTGCCTGTCTCTCTGTCTGTGCCTCCGATTCTCTCTCTCTCTCTCTCTCCGTACTGGTATCTTTCTGTGCCTGTCTTTCTCTCGTCTGTCTGCCCGGGGCCCAGGGAGCTGCTATTGAGAGGAGAAGGAGTCACTTAACCGCCTGTTGTAGTTGTCTTTTTCCCTGGTAATTCAGAGACACCATTAAACCCAGGCTACCTCTTGACTTGCACTTTGTGTTTGTGTCACTGCACTTGCTTCCCCGCCCTCTGTTTTGTTGCTCTTGGTGGCCCCTCTCCCATAGCTGTCCCCATGGCAGGGTGGACAGCAATAAAAGGGACGTGTTGTCTAGGAGAGAGGCATGGAAAGGCCGAGAAAGATGGGAACAAAAGGGACAACATTAAATGGTATCTAATGTTACCCCATTGAATATTGCTTGATGGCCTGTGGTCATAGCCTACAGTAGAAATTCTTGTTTGGATTCGAAGGCGAAGGAGATGTCCGTAAGGTCATAGCCTTGGTAAACCAGCGTTCACAGTAGGACGTATGAAGCAAGCTGTGTCCTCATTCAGCACCACATGAAGATGACTTAGTCAAGACAACAATCGGACTAAGCTTCCCTTCTTTGTTTTCATTTAGCATGTATCTTTTCTTTCTGATGTGGATGGTGTTAGGATTAATAATGATTAGAGCTGCACCCTAAGACTGTGCAGTAGAGAACACCACGCACATACAGCCAGTCGGCCATAGTGGAGTGTTGACTGTCAGTTCTCACACTGACGTCTGGCTGCTGAACGTAGCTTCTCCAGACCAAGGAGATACCTCGCCATATCATGCATGGCCGTCCTTCAGTCACTCACTCATTAGAATCCCGTAACAGGAGCCGGTACGTTCTTTGTATTCGAGATGCGAGGGGTGGCTTTTCTTTATGTGATTATGAACTTGAATGAGGGGAAGTGTCATCAGAGACCTGGGATGACTGCCTCCAGACACGGCCGGTCTCCTTGAGCATGTTCTGCGCACCGCCTGCATGCCTCTTGACATATCTCCTGTTCCAAATTCTTAATCAACTCTCACCTGTCTACAACCAGCCGACAGCCTTGAAAGTCTCTCACCGTGATGAGTCACCAGCTAGATCCGGCCGTCTCTCCCTCATGATTGCTGATGCTTGAAGAAGAGAATGACAAAGAGTGTCGGCCTGTTGGCCACTGTTTGTTTTCCCTAACTGTCTGATTGCCCAACAAAACTCATCATCATAATTGTTTGTTCTGTTGTTGTGGAATTCTACAGCGCCGGCCTGTTCTTGTCCGTCTCTTCTGTCATTTGACTCGAACGTCTCACCGCCTGCCTGTCTCATGACAGCTCGGCTGGCGACGAAGAGTGAAAACAATAGAAATAAAGACGGAGGGAGGAACCGTTTTCATCAAGCTGAATTTGAAGAGACGCGCTGTGGAACATGGGACATTTGAGCTGCACTGTTCCTCCTCTATGTGTGTTAAATGTAACCTTGCATGCAGTTGTGCTTCATTGTGCTTCACTCTGCTGTCTGTTCACATTTGAATACAGATGTACAATTGCTCACGGGGCATGAATTCCTCATCAGTGCTGGAAAAGGAAACACCACCCAGCCCTTCCTTCTCACTTGGCTGAACTCTAGTCATGCTCTTTGATCAAATGTCTCTGCAACTTAGTCATAAAGGATTCTAGGTACAAGATGCCACTGAGTGTCTCCTGACCTTGGTTCTAATGCCACAAAGTGATGGCATACTAACTCACATGTCCTTGCCACCTCCTTGCCTAGCACTCTTTCTCTTCAGAAGCTGCATCTATGCTTTGTTACTTGGTAGGAAGGGTTTATGTTAGGACAAGCCCGTTGTCCTGGATACCCTTCCACACTTTATCCTCCAGGTGACAGCGACCGAATTTAAGCGCTGCCAAGCCTTGATAAGTTCGGTCGAGCCAATTATGGTGATTGTCAGTCAGGCCTGAAGGCTTTTAGTAAGTTCTTTGTTTTTTGTTTGCTCATCTTTTGTTTAGTCATTGCTTTAGACTTTTCTGTGTATATTTATTTCTGCCACAAAATGAACTTACGTATCTACTTGGGCTCGCAGACCAAGAGGTTGGGATGGAGCAGTTACATATGCTGTTATGCCCCATAACAGCATATGAATAAATGTATTGTATTCATCCCTAGGACATTTATAACTGCATCAAACCATGAGATGGGAAGCACATAAAGTAAAACCAAGATGTTTTTTTAAAGCAGGACATTTAGACAGCCCTAGAAAATGTAACAATATATACATATACAATGGCTTTTATAAGTCCTCAATCCAGTGAAAATGTCTTCCTTTCACCTGCCTGTAATGCTTTTTTCCTGATGTAGCATGTAAGTGCATTTGACTGCTCATTTTTTTATAGATCTGTATCGATCAGTGCCGTAGAAAGAGCACGTTCCCTTCTCTAGATAGTAATCAAAGCATGGCAATGCTAGGCGCCCATTTCCTCTCCCGTTGTCAGGAGAGATTGATTTTATGGGTCGTGGGGTCTCTTCCACTCGTCTCTGTGCTTTAAAACTTAATCTTCTTCTAGTCTGTTATTAACCTGGCTGACAGGGCCTTCCTTCCTGCCCTTGACAATGACAGCAATTGAACTCCACAAGTGAAAAGGTTGCCAGAAGATGTGCCACAGTTCATTTCACAAAATTCCTCAAACTCTTAAAATGTGATGATTTATTTTGGTTATTTTGTGGTCAAACTTTAAACATTGTTTTTATAATCTCCTTAATCAGTTTATATTCATTTTTTATGATTTTATTTCTGTCATACAGTCAATGCTGTCTATAACCTAAGAAGTCCCTCACTTTCACCACTAAAATAGTTAATGTAGAAGAATGTTGCCAATCATATCCCTAGTCACATGGAATTATGTGTTTGGTTAAGATCATTTTTGTGTTTTCCATAGTTTTCCCATAGCTACTATTGCTCTCCTGTGATACATTAGTAATCTAGAGACCCATCCATCATACAGGTCAGGAGTCAATGCCTGTGGTTCATGTGGCATTTTCCACAAACCACAACTGGTTTTGTGAATTTCCCATTAAATCACTTCGGTTGCCTCAAAAGTTTTTTTAAACTGTAAAGATGGCAAACAATGGCAAACATATATTCACAAAACAGAAACAGGTATTTCAGTGATGCAAAGGACTACAGAATGTTTGCTTTATTTCAGACGAATGTCCCTTGCCACCTCCTTCTAACCCTTCCTGTCCCTCTTCATTAGAGGCCTGTTGTCTCCACTGCATTTTCAAACATATTTAGATGGAGCTTTGGCCCAGGAAGCCACCCCTCCATCACTGACTCCCCCCTTTACTTCCCCCTCCTCTCCATCTTCCTCCATGTCAATGTGTCACCCTTGTCCATGATTATGGCAGCCACATGCAGCTAAGTGCTTCCTTCTAATCAGCTTACAGAGCTCTGCTAAGCATCGGCCATATTTCCATGAGAAAGCTGCTCACCTGCTGCATCTAACAATGGGCCAAACAAAGATACGCTTTCCTTATTTCGAAGAATCCAGCAAACGTTATTGCACCGTAGGTCCAAATGAATGTGGTTCACTGCTGAAAGCCATGTTGGGGTTTTAGGCTACTTTAGAGTGTTTTTTGGGATTAGCTGAGTTGTGGCAAAGAAAACTTTGTAATTGTACAGAGGACCATTTCAATGGTTGTGATATGTCAGTGGCCTGTACTCCTGTGGTCCTTCAGCCCTGTCCATGGTGCTGAAATACCCTATAACTCAGCTACCACCAGTCCCTGAAAACTGATAATATAACCCTATTGTATTATTCTCTTCTAGTCCTCCATGCATTGCTTACTATGAAATCATTGTCACTATTCGAGTTAGTATCTAACTTTTACCAGAGTTAATAGCTGGATTGTACTACATGACTGAGTGACACCACACAATGCTTTCTATTTACAGCCCAGCAAGTTAGTGCCTATGTAATACATTATACAGCACATCATGTAAGTGCATGTGTAATAATTTATACAGAGCTCACCTGGGAAATATTCCTCTGGGAAATAAATTCAATTACATCCAGCGATTCAAAAGCAATTATGCCAGCTGTCAGATATATACTGAGACATCACTTCAAATAGAAAGCTGTGTTTACACCAAAGGGACATGGTTATGGAAGGACTGTTCATCCCGTCCAGCGATGCTTCAAGACGAGCCTTCCCCTTTCTGAGCCATGTATAACGTGACCTGGAAGGACAAATCACTCCAGCATCACAGGCTCATTCAGGGCCTCAGAGCCATTGGTCTGCTTACAGTCATCTCAGCTCACAGCCTCACACTCTGATGGCCTTTCAAGATCGTAATGTTCTCTCAATCAGTGGGCCGTGATTGCCTAGCTACCTGCTCAAATCATGCAATCCCATAATTACAGCTTCTCTCTCTTTGGAGACAGATCCCCATTGCCATCCAGTACAGGCTGTGATGAGGGCGCCGTGGCTGGATGAGACTGTTGCCACATCGCAGTGGTGTGGAGGATATGTTGGGGTATCACGTAGATTATCAAGATTAAAAACTCTCCTTTACCACAAATGCTGTTTCTATTCCATGGCTACAGCTGTCCTGGCTCTTCTTCTCATGGGTCTGTAAAGTGATATTTGTAGATGTTTGTTTACAGTCTGTTCATGGCTTGAATTATTTAATTTTTTATTGAATACAACCTTACATTCTCCATACTTTAGGAATTGTGATCTGAGAGCTAAATCAAAGAGGAAGGGAAAACATACTTGTAGAGTGGCTTTATCCTTGAACAGATGTGAGACATGCTTGCATTTGGCTGTTGTCAAAAAGTGTACTAGCTTCTAGATTATTCTACCTCGCCAAGACAATAGAGATGAACAACAGAGCAGCCATGCCATGTAAGTCTGACATCATTCACCCAGACAAACCTTTTGGAAATACACCCAGCTTTCCTAACACCTGCATCTTTTCAACTACACAGGCTCATGTTCATAAGGCTTTTGTTTCTGTTCGGCTTTATATTTTATTTTTTTGAAAATGTTTCCAAGGCTCTCTGTATTCATTGTAGTCACTCTGATCCAAGCCCAGCTGTTCAGGACTTTGTCGGGTTTGGAGACAGTTTTGATAGCCATCTGGTGGAATAGAGAAAAAAAGCCCCTGATGCTGTCATCCTAGTTTTATTATGCTAGTCTTAAGTCACACATTGTAAACACTTTTCATCAGAAATATCATTATTTGTAGTATATAACAGTTATAATCGAACAGCTTCAGACAACGCATTTATGGTAGCAACTCCTTACTTCATTTCGTATCGGACTGTGGCATGGAGTAGGACTTCTCTGCCTGGGCACCATCACTGAAAGGTATATATTGGAGGAATTAATGATGGAATGTGTCCCTGATGCAGGGCCTTCATGATGGGACTGGGACTAACTGACTGAACACTACAAGTCAGCTTTAGTTTGCAAAACTCCTTCAGTGGAATCGTAGAAAAACCAAGACGAGGCAAGTTTTGTTGGATTCTCATTGATGACACATGTAGTTAGTGTTGCTATTCCCTCCAGCCTTGCATTCACTCTCTTGCAGCGGGTCTACATGGCTGTACTCTTGTCAGGCTGAAATTGCCCAAAATGCCCCAGGATCATTGCTTTTGCCATGGTAGATACTTTTCTGTGAGAATGACAAGTGGAGGAAATTGTTGCAAATACATGAAATATTTAGCAAGCGGTTAACTTTCTGAATATATTTGTTTAAGACTGCGATTAAGTGTACACTTGAATGATGTACAACGCCCTTCACATCAAAGTCTGTAAATCAACTAAGGCAGTACATGAAAATTGCACTTGCTTACAGCAAGGGTGTCGGCCGGGTTTGGCCCTGCTAGCTGGCTCAGCGCCACCAAGACATATTCATCCAGGAACTCCTAAGTCCAGACCTACCTGAATCCAATCTTCATGAGTCGCATGCAAGCTCCCTCACCAGCATTGCAATGCTTGATCAGTGAACACCACGCTGTAATTTAACAGTGTCTACGTTCAGTCCTTTGTTCTTTCCACTTACAATAGTCTCACTGCAGTTTGTGTTCATTCACTGACCCACTACCACTCTATTCACAACTCCTCTGAGTTAACCTTCAGGACCCCAGGCCAATGGCCTGCAAGTCCCACTCCAGCACATGAGCAGGATTTGATCCTGCTGGAAAGCCTTCCACCAACCTATGTCTTTGGCTGGGAGGTTGACCTCCACGCTAACTCACCCTCCATGTTCCGAGTGAGAAAATAGCCCTGTTTTATAGAAAGCAATCATCAAGCATCTCCTAAACCACGAGACACAGAAAGCATCAAATATTTCATTGACATATTAACACAACAAAAACGCAATTTCCTTGACAGTGGCTAATTACTCTGTCATGTCCAAGACATAGGCCTTAATTAGAAAGCCGTTTCCGCAACACGTCATCGTTGAGAGCTCCTGAGGCTATTTTCCTGCTGTCTGTTGTGGTGGTACTCTGACAATGACATACATTAGGCACATTATCAGTGTTATTTGATCATGAACCCATACTATACCAGGTAAATGATGAACGAGAGAAATGTAGGTCAGGGGGTCATGTATTGGAACATTATGAAGGGCCATTCACAGCAGAATGAAGCAAAAACTGGAAATGACTTTCTTTGGGGAATTGAGAGAGAGAGACACACAGCAAGAGTGAAAGAGAGGGAGAAAGAGAGGGAGAGAGAAACAGAGAGACAAAAAGAAGGCGAGAGAGAGAGTGCATGAAAATGACAAATCCACTGGTATTAAGGTTAGCCAACTGTCTGAAAATGTGATAGAAGTTAGAGGCATGGAGGCAGCCAGCTTCCTCTCTACCCTGTCGATAATTGCACTGACTTCCAGAGGCAGCCATATCACATTTCTGCAGGACACAAAGAACAGGCAACCTGCATGTGCTGTAATGAGCTTTTTGATTAAGGAGAAATCCGCTGGAGGGGAAAACAGTCTTGTGAGAGAGAGGTAATTTCTCTCATGCTACAGCACTATGCCTGCATGGGCGCACCGAGCGAGAGGAGGAACAATAAATGGCTGCTGTAGTCGTATTGGCGCGCCCCAACGCCCTCACCCCAGCACCAGAGCCATTTACCCAGCTGGGAAGCCAAAACAAGGACTGCTGCTCGACACTTATGCATCTGACTGCACTGTTATTCAAAATGAGATAGCTGTTTATCCTCAAATGCTGCTATTAGAGCCAGCCTGGATGACAACAGAGGATGGAATGGGAGATGTGATGTGTATCCATGGGTGGGATGGAAATGTGAATAACGACGGAGGGGAGCGAGATGGGGAGGATATTAGGACAGAATGGGTGGAGAGAGGCCAGGGTGTTCCTGTGGGGAGTGGCCAGGGAAGGGTGTACCTTCAGGGGAGAGGCCAGGGAAAGGGTGTACCTCTGGGGGAGAGGCCAGGGAAGGGGTGTACCTCTGGGGGAGAGGCCAGGGAAGGGGAGTACTTCCAGGAGAGAAGCCTGGGAAGGGGAGTACTTCCAGGGGAGAGGCCAGTGAAAAGGGCTGTACCTTCAGGGTAGATGCCAGGGAAAGGATGTTCTGTACAGTACCTCTGGGGGAGAAGCCTGGGAAGGGGAGTACTTCCAGGAGAGAGGCCAGGGAAGCGGAGTACCTTCAGGGGAGAGGCCAGGGAAAATGGCTGTACCTTCAGGGGAGAGGCCAGGGAAAAGATGTTCTGTACAGTACCTCTGGGGGAGAAGCCTGGGAAGGGGAGTACTTCCAGGGGAGATGCTCGGGAAAGTTTAGACATTATGGCAAAGTATAGGACTGTAGAGCAGAGTACTGCTTTAAACTGACAAATCCAATGGTATTTAGGTTAGTGTTTTCTTGCAATGATCATGCTTTTGGCCAGATTGCCATTATAACTGAGAATTGAATTGATAGTTCTCAATTGGCTCAGCTGGATAAATGAAGCTGAATTAAGCATTTAAAAAATGCTAACAAAACATCTCCATTCATGCTGTCTACCACTAGAAGCAATATTACACCAAGTAACCTTCTGTATGTATGTATATATAAATATATTAATGTGCTAAGACATTTTAGATTCTGTTGGCTAAATCATAGTCCAAATGTCAACTTCTTCAAACTTTAAATTTTAAATAAATATACCTATGTATTATACAACAAATGAACCTAAAACCCATACCAAACATGTTCATACTTTAGAAATAAACTATTCTGAAAATCCATAGTTTTATTTTTATTCAAAATATATTGATCCAAAACAATACAGGTGATTATACAAGCCACCAATCATAACTCATAAACCTCACCACTGACAATGCTAGTATTTCTGACCATTTAGTAATGTTACTTGGTAGCAGTGATGTCCTGTCTCTGTAATCCATTCCTCATCTCTGACTAACTCATATGTAGTTCTGTGTGGCATCTTCCTTCTCTCTATCCCTATTCTGAAGTTGGCTGGCTACTAGGGAGTAATGTCTTTCTCGTCTTTAATAAATAGATCTTCTGTATTCTCATCTGAAAGAAAAGACATACCTGATGAAATATTAATCGAATCATGGAAAAATCTTCCTTGCCTTCAAAGTTTCTTCTGTATGTATGTTTCTTTGAGCTGGCAATAGGTTTGTGGCAAGGTGTTCTGGTTGCGTTTCAATTCATAGTAGTATAGAATTTGGAAGACTTAGGAAGGCTTATATGTTGTTGGGTTGTGATCTGTGGTGTTTATAATTCAACACTACTAGCCTCATGCATCTGAGGGTACAAGGCCAACACAAGTAAACACTTTCAGCTACTTTTCTAACCAACATGTGGATATGGTTTTAGAATGAAAGGAAAAGGGAATGAAAAGCGTATTCCCTGCTACATTGCTCCAGGGATCTACTCTTCATCATGCATCAATAATTGTTGGTTTTACGCTCTTTAGTATACCAATGCACTATTGAATGTTATATTAAATGCAGACATTTCAAAATTAGGCAAATAATTAGTATGAAATACTTTGTTTCGCAATTTGATGTAGCTAGACTGACTGTTTTTATATCATATATACAGTATGATAATAGTTTAATTGTTGCTACATTTAAGGAGTTCTGTGTTCATTTACCAGATTTGAGTGTGCTAACAACAAGGCCCATCTGTTCTTGATGTAGTTAACCTCATCATCTGATAACCCTTATCCTCCCACAATCTTCCACTGACTCCCTCACAGCTCATTATGAAAACTCATTATAGCTATTTTTACAGCAGATTGTTCATGTCACACCGTAATATGTACAGAATTGAACCAATAGCTTATCAGAAAAAAGGACATTTTCCACTACACCTCTCTGATACCTGGGGTGTAACTCTGATGTGTCATCAGACATGTGTCAGAGTCACACCACTAAGCTCTTAAGTGGGATTTCTGCCCCAAACACTGACTGTGCAAGCTTGATGTAGTTTACGTGCAAATTACACAGGGTCTTGCATTGGAGAGCCATTCACCACCAAACCTGAGATCCCATTTCCCGCCCAAACACTTCAACTTGAATGTATTCCCAGTTGGACCCCGGAGTGGGCCAGTGGTTTAGGTCATTGACTCACAGTAGAGCTGGGTCATTTAAGACAGGTTTTCAAGTCCTAGTCGCAGCATACAGCAAATTGGCTCAGGACCTCTTGCGGCGTGTTATTGGAGGCCTAGTGACTTCTGGTAAGTTGGGTGTCTGAAAGCCCATTTGACGTTGTTGGCTGAGGAATGTATTTGTCTACAGCGGGGGGGGGCTGGTGGAAAGGCTCTGGTTGAGCGAGCAGTGTGATAAGAAGGAGAATGACTTGGCAAACATGACGTTTCAGTCGTTTAGCTCTTAGCGCATACAATATTATATATACAACAAAAATATGAATATATCAGCTGTTAAAAGTGTATCAATTACCCTATAAATACATATCTTGAGCATTCATAAATAACATATCGTTTTTACATCTGGAAGATACCTAATTTCCATATCCAAATCATTACTGTTTTATAATGATTTAAGTTCAAACCGTTATAGGCTACCTGCACTCTTTTAAAATTCTGGGAATAGTCTGGCCTTAAATGTTTGGATATGTTGTGGTTATGTAGATGCATCAGAGAGAAAGCACACAGGAATCAGATGTTAAAGATGGTGAAGCCGGACCTCAGAATAGTTTCACTAGTCTGCTGCAAGGAGACTGTCTGTTTTTATTATAACCTCTAGGGGGCACTGTGGGAACCTTATTTAGAGGTGTGAAGACAGTGTGAAGCAAATCATTTTAACACAGAATAACAATACAGAACAGAAAACAACATATATTTTCATTTTTCCTCCCCAACCTCCTACAACAGGGATCTAGAAATACATCCTTCACTATAAAAAACCACAGTTATAAACCTACATAACTCTACTTTACGCTGTGATGCACATTTCAATGACATAAGATCATATGAAGTGCTAGAATTATTTAGCATTAATACTCTTCACATGATTACAAATTAAAAAAAAATAATCAAGCCAAACCTTGCAAATTGCAGTCTAATTGCTTCTGTCCACCTGTGTTTCAGGCTGTCTGATTTTCAAGGCACTGCTCTAAGGGCCAGTCAACAGCATGAACAGGGTAATATGCACCTTTCATCTTTCCCCTCCTTCTTCAATTTTCTTCTGGTGAGAAGCCGTTGTGTAGAAGTGACTCCAGTGAGCGAGAGGAGAGGAGAAGAGGGAGGCGGTGAGCCCAGTCACAGATACCCATCTGCACTAGGCAGAGAGAGAGAAAGAAGAAGAAGAGGAAGCAGGTTCCCATGTCATTACCCACTTCACTGCACTAACATCAGAAATTAACAGTGGTCCCATCCTGATTACACGTTTTCAGGATGTTATTCTGTCTCCGAGACCGATCTCCTCACACTCGGCTGGGCTTCACAGCCGTACAGGGGAAAGCAGCTAGGCGAAGACAAACAGCAACTGGAAATGCGTGGCTTCCTATTTGGAATCCTAAGCTTAAGCACCTTTTCCAGTTCCAATCCATCTCTGGCTCGTTTCGGCTCTAAGGAGATCGAGAGCCATGTGACCAGGGCCCAAAGCGTGCAGGTTGCCATGTTTTGGGGACAATCTTGTTAGTTTAGCTCTGAACAGAAAAATGAATATATGACCATGGTTGACACTTGTCCTTTTCCTAAACCCGAACCTTCTTTTCCTCAACCCTAACCTTTACCATTTTAAATGTAATCGCCATTTGATGGACTTCAAAGTTGTTATGTAAGCTCAACCAAGTAATAACAAAATCTTCCCCAAAGGCAGACATTTTCCAGAATAAGATTCATGACAAAAATAGGCTAATCTGTCCGAACACAGCAAAAGCAGAATGTATTTTCCACATGCAGAACTTTCGGTCAACAGAAGCAAACAAAATAAACAGGGTTGGGGCATTGGAGCATGATCCAAATCAGGTCTCCAGGTGTTCTCCTGTGTTCTCTGCTGTGTTTTTTCCCTTCCTGGCACTATAAGATGAGGTGCATAATCAGCTATGTGCTTGACCTTGGTTCATATCATTAATTCAGAGAGCAACTTGTCAACTTCTCCTCTCACCAGCTGTGCCCTGGAATGCAACCTTGTCTCCCTGAAGGTCAAGTACTCCGCACTAAAGACACACAAGCACACACACTTAGGCTGACATACACCCACTCAGATGCTCAACAGATACCACACATAAACGCACGTAGCAACGCACAATCGCACACTCCCACAAACGCACAATTTAAAATAGAGACTTTTGTACACATTTTGGTGAGGCCGATAGTACAAACAGCCCTACAGTTCCATTTCCTCTCCCCGATCTCCGTCTCTCATTGTTACTCGTCATCCTTTCCCGTCGATCTCTTGAAAAAGCAGCGTGCTTCATCGTCCGACCGTGTTCTGTGCATGGCCTGATGTCGGGGCCAGTAGTAATGACAACCTGTGAGGTAACAATGGTTCAGGTGAGACGGCCCAGTCTGCCGCCCAGGAAATTCAATTAGAGCTGTGGTGCCCCTTTGCATTCACTTTATTATAGAGGGGCTAACAAAGTCTCTCTGGTCCCTGAGATAAAGCCAGGGGCTGCTGGCTTTTGTTAGTCCCATCAGAGACTGTTCAGATCGGGCCAAGATGCCCCAGACGCGCCCCTCTATGGCCGATGGCTGGAGAGAAAATTAAAAGAAGCAGCTCATTCTTTTCCTTTCCAGAGTTTTGCTCAAATAATTCTGCCAATTCTGGCGTTCCTCCACCTCCCCACCCAGCCCTTTTCTCCTCCCTAGCCTGCCTTCAGATTTCATTAAGGGTACTCTAGTACATTAACCAGCCAGCAAATCAAATCCCATCCTAGGAGGAGAAACAGGGTTAAATGATCCTTTCAGGAGCGTTGGATCGGGGCTGACAGTTATTAGCTCACCAGACGGTGGGTACACTTATCCTTGGTGTACCCTTTAAACCCCACTGACTGCCTTTATACTGGAGTATTGTCTCCTCGGCATCTATTTACCCTTTACTGTACAAAAGGATCCCCTGCATAAAACTACACAGCTCAAGGCTTAATCAATTCAAGCTTCCCTGGTTGAAGCTACGGAGCACTGCAGAGTAGGAGAGTGTCAGGAACTTTACCATAGGGCTCCCTGTAGGGAACTGTACAGTAAAGCACAGTTCCCTACATGGAGCCCTACTGTACTGCTCCCTACATGGAGCCCAACGGTACAGTTCCCTACATGGAGCCCTACAGTACAGTTCCCTACATGGAGCCCAACTGTACAGTTTCTTACATGGAGCCCTACAGTAAAGTTGCCTACATGAAGCCCAACTGTACAGTTCCCCTACATGGAGCCCTACAGTACAGTTCCCTACATGGAACCCAACTGTACAGTTCCCTACATGGAGCTCTACAGTACAGTTCCCTACATGGAGCCCAACTGTACAGTTCCCTACACAGAGCCCTACTGCACAGTTCCCAACATGGAGCCCAACTGTACATTTCCCGTACATGGAGCCCAACTGTACAGTTCCATACATGGAGCCCTGCTGTACAGTTTCTTACATGGTGCCCTACAGTACAGTTCCCTACATGGGGCCCAACTGTACAGTTCCCTACATGGAGCCCTACAGTACAGTTCCCTACATGGAGCCCTACAGTACAGTTCCCTACATGGAGCCCTACAGTACAGTTCCCTACATGGAGCCCTACTGTATAGTTCCCTACATGGAGCCCTTATATTGTGCTTAACAGGCTGGAAGGGAGAGGACACATAAAGTGCTTTACAGGCTGGAAGGTGGAGGACACGTATAGTGCTTAACTGGCTGGAGGTTGGAGGACACATATAGTGCATAACAGGCTGGAAGGTGGCAGACACGAAAAGTGCCTAACAGGCTGGAAGGGGGAGGACAACGTTTTGTGCTCAGGAGGTTGAAAGGTGGAGGACATATATAGTGCTCTAACCCTAACGTCTTTTTTTCTGACCATTTCATATGATTGAACCATTTTTCCAGTATCAAGCCTGTGGATGTAAATGCTAATTGTTTTGCATTACATTGTCAATGATGGGAGAGTTGCTTGGCCTATCAAAACAAAGTTACAAGCCTTGTGATTTGGCACAGGTTTTCTTCCAATAACGATGGTTGAAATTGCACTTACAGATTGTTAACATTTCCTACAAAAATCTTATGTGATTGTGGTCTTGAAAACATAAACTATGATGAAGTACTCAAAGTGGGTCATCCTTTTGCAGTCTTGGGTGACTTACTGGATGTGTGGTGCTTTGGCACAGAGACCTGAATGTTTTTACATCAATTTTCTATAATAATGAATATACCAGAGCATTATCATGTAGGAATACTGACTTTCCCCAGATCACTGTCTGTGGATGTCTCTGATCAGGAAGTAATGAGACAGGCAGGAGAGGGAGCTTGTCCATGGTGGTTGGTGAAGCCTCAAACGTCTGACCTGTAGCCTTGAGTACCATCCCCTGAGACAATAAACCATACCAATGTGGTAAAACTACCCACATTCATAAGCTTTGTCTTGACACGGAAATTGTTATTTTTGAGTACATCGTATGAGTAAAGGGTATTCCCAATGCTCTGGAAAGTGTATATTTAAGAAAACTTGATTTATCGTCAATATTTGATAACTTTATAGAAAAGTATGTTTAATGAGCACATTGTCATAACACAAACCTCTGTTGTTTCAAACAAGACAGTTTGTTGGAAAACACACCGCAGGTGAAAACGTGCATATTTCATTTATGTGGATTTTTGAATTTTCAAATAGAAATCTGTCACCAATTGGATGGAAAGCTACAGCTTATGAGGTGCCAAGGCCATTTCTAATGAAATGAGGTGGAAAAGCTGCAGCCTGCCGTTAGATTGGATAGGACTGTAGAAACACCACAGACAGAGGAGAGAAATGGATGGTAGTGTGAGGCAGATCGGACTGATTGATAAGAGGGTAGACGATGTGTGTGTGAGAGCACGCTGATGTGCTGTTAGTCCAGGCAGTCAGCCTGCTAGTCGATACTAGCTGGCTGAACCGTGAAGGTCAGAGGGCAAAGGTCAGTCATAGATGTTAGGCTGGGACGTACATAGACTTAGAAAGATCATATTTATATTTCTGTATATTTCCAATCTGATGGACTGTGTGTGTGCAGATAGCTCATTAACTAACTTTACGATAAACTGCAGAATCATCGTAAAGGACACATTTATGGAAGCAATGTTACATATGACATTGGGCCATACCCGATTCATTCGGAGCATTACTGACGATATCCTGGTGAAACCCATTCACATTTGGATTGAATAATGTATTTTCTATTAAATGTGGACAGTTTTAACAGCACCAGGTTAATTCTATAGATTTTAGCCTTGCTGCTTACTAAACAAACAGGCTGTTGGAGTTGATGCTCTGTATTACAGGTTTAGAAACTACAGTAATATGTGGTTACTAATCATAATGTAAAACATATAGTTGCTATTTTTAGAAATTACTATCATTAAATGCAGTTTTCTATAACAATGGTGCCTAAAAGTGCTGAATAGGTATCTGTCTGCCTTGATACAATTATCATTATGTTATTCTGTCTAGCTTGTGTGAACATAAAGGAGAACAAAAAGTGCACTTTTCTCCATTTGCATGCAAGTAGCTAAGCTGAGCACACTTGAGCATGACCAATGTTGGTGATTAAAAATATGTATTGTTTTTAAAGTTTCTTTTTCTTCAAGAAAATATATCTTATTCACACAGATCTTTCATTGCTAACATTAGTTAGAAGTTACCAACCTGGGGAGCCACTCTAGCAACAGTCTTCCACTGCGTCCCCTCTGCTCCAACCCCTTTGTGACAAATGATAGGGCTCTTCCTGTTAGGAGTACATCAGGGACCATAGGAGAGAGAAACAGACAGGAGAAAGTTGGTCCGTTGCTTTTTACTCTGGTATTACCAGTGTAGTTAATGGTTGGCACCCCAAGGCATTACACATAGCAAGGTCATGTTTTGGTTTAAATTCAAACATTTGATTATAAAACATTAATTTCATAGTTAAACACAATGTGTAATAATGTTAACTAGAAATTTTACATTCAAGTTCCAATTGTGTAATTGCCACAACCAATTTCTATCATGTGGTTGCATGGACATATCTTTGTTACTACAGTGATTTTATTTAATGTTATAATGTGTTTCCTGTATAGTTAATAGGGTAACTTAACATAAAGTGTTACCAGAAAGTTAAATAAACACTCTGCCGTCAAAGCCATGTAACATGTGCACATATTCTGCACATAGAATCTTAAATGGCTCCCCCTGGTCATGGTGTCCCAGAGCCTGAAACAACAACCCCGTCTGGGACCAGTTAGCCCACAACCATTAACAGGGCTTCAGACCTCACGGCTGCTAATAGTGTAATTGCTATATTGGTGGAAAAGGTGGAGGACATTTAGAGGATTAATTAAGGGATTTGGTTTCACACTGAATGAGCCCAAGAGGGAGTCCATGACCATAGCCAGGGGCCAGGAGAAACAAATAAACCTGTCAGTTGGGAGGCCTGCACACACACACACACACACACACACACACACACACACACACACACACACACACACACACACAGGACTTGCCCCATATGGAGTAATGGATGCTGGGTTTTCGGGGCCCCAGATTTATTCCAAAGGAGAGTAAAAACAAAACAAAAAACACTTTATAAAATGTGTACTAAGAAGTTTGACCTTGAAGAACAATTTTGAAAGCTTGGTATTAATTCGATTTACTTAAGTCACATATTCCTCATATTTTGAAGATGGTTGGAAGCAGTTTTGTGATTTCAAGCTATGAAAAGTCCCTCACAAATACTTACATCCAATTGCCTTTAATGTTTACGGACGGAAGGAATGTTTTGTGTGTTGTTACTTTTTATATACAGTAAATATACTACTAATGGCTGAACTAGAAGTTAGAGATAAAGGCCTATTGTGTTTCCATTTATTCAGTAAATATTTAACTTGTCATGTATCTCCCAGGTTGTTTGGATTGCCAGAGACTTGTAGGGGTCCTAAATGTCAGTTGGTGAAAATTGATGAGCAATGGATGCAGTGAATGTTGAGCCTCCATCTTTACATTAAGACGGAGACAAGACCCCTTGTTGTCCACAATCCCTTTGGCCACTATTGGCCCCTCTTCCACAGTTCTCCTCCTCGTCCGCTTCCCTGAGGAATAAGCCAGTTTAGGGTCAATGCTCCATGGTGCCTGAAGTGGGTTATAAATGAATTATCTAATCCAATTCACCTTAATAGGATCAAGATTCAACAACTAAAAAGACTCACTCCACATTTTTGCCCTATTGCCTACTGAGCTATGTTACTTTAGAAGCTCTACATCAAATACAGTCTCCATACTTTAGTCAGGACAATGGTAATATTGAAAAAATCGATAATAGTAAAAATCAATGTGATGGAAAATTACTTTCCAAACTGGCAGGAGTGTTCCTTTTACTCTCAGGTTCACAATGTTTAGCGTATACCTGAATAAACAACTCCCTGGTGAATGCTAAATCGCTCCCTCATACCTATAAAGTAAGATCTCTGACCACCAGAACCTTCTTACTTTCACTTGACATTGGCTAACTTGTACCGAATGAGAGCCTTCATAGACTTGACCCCTCAGCTACTTGTTAAACTGACCCCTCAGTTCCTTGTTAAACTGACCCCATAGTTCCTTGTTAAACTGACCCCTCAGTTCCTTGTTAAACTGACCCATCAGCTCCTTGTTAAACTGACCTCTCAGCTCCTTGTTAAACTGACCCATCAGCTCCTTGTTAAACTGACCCCTCAGCTCCTTGCTGATTGTGAATATTTGAAAACCACTTAAAATGCAGATCCCACTTGAAACAGGCCTTCTATGCAGAGAAAAAGGCGTATCTTTGACTGTTAACTTCACACTCTAATGTATTTGTCCTCTTGCTCAGTTGTGCACAGGGGCCTCCCATTCCTCTTTCTTTTCTGGTTAGAGCCAGTTTACTCTGTTTTGTGGGGCGAGTAGTACACATCGTTGTATGAGACCTTTTATTTATTTGCAATTTCTCGCATGGAATAGCCTTCCTTTTTCAGAACATGAATAGACTGACACGTTTCAGAAGCAAATTCTTTGATTCTGGACATTTTGAGCCTGTAATCGAACCCCCTACCGCTGATCTTGAAGATATTAGTTCAAAGAAGGTCAGTTTTATTGCTTCGCTAATCAGCCCAACAGTTTTCAGCAGTGCTAACATAATTGCAAAACGGTGTTCTGATGATCAATTAGCCTTTTAAAATGATAAACTTGGATTAGCAAACACAATGTGCCATTGGAACACAGGACTGACAGTTGCTGATAATGGGCCTCCTTACGTCTATGTAGATATTCCATTACAAATCGGCCATCTCCAACAATAATAGTAATTTACAATATTAACAATGTCTAATAACAATGTCAGTTAGTGTTGGAAATAGAGGGGTTAATACAAATGATAAAAGAACATCTAATCTGAATTGTTCTATAATGCCTTTGGGTAGACAAGAGCCACAGGATCTGGACAGAAGGCACTTGTTCACATCATTGCATCAACTTAGAGCAGCATTTCTAAATGACAGAAGAATTACACACTTTTTTATTTTGTTGTTTATTTACCCAGTTTCTCTATTGGCCTGATACCCATTTTATTTAATGTATCCGACCTACAGAATGTGGAGTGCACATGGTCACGGTTTTTAGGGACTATCTGTCACATCCATTATATACATATGGGTGTGGATGTGGGTGTGGATGTAGATGTGGGTGTAGATGTGGGTGTAGATGTGGGTGTGGGTGTGGATGCTGCTAATATTATTCTGAGATTACGAAAGCACTGGTCAGAGAAAGTGAGAGAAGGTGAACTGTCTGTACTCCCACTCATCACTCACTGAGTGGCCAGCTCTGTGCAGGAGGGCAGCGTTCGTTTCCCCGCTCTGCTGAAAATCATTCAATGACCGCTCCATAATCGCTCAATGCATTTAAAATGCCACTTCTGTAATTATCTTGGCTACCATTTGCTTCTGAATTTGGCAATCTGGGAAGAAGCACTCAAGAAGCACTCATTTCAACTGCATGTCGTAGGCCATGTTGACGAATACGAAGGTGATGAAGAAACTGCTCACACTGGCTTAGGTCTGTTTGATTCATTCACGCTGTCATCTAAAACTGATTCTCTTGCTCTAGAGATTCGACGTCACACACATAAAGTAAACGTGTGATTTTTTGATTCTGGAATTTGTCTTGATTATTCAGTTTGGTACAATGATTTCAAGGATGTTTTCCCACGGTTTTGCAACGGTTCTCCACTGCATTCTGTACAAAAAAATATGGAAATCCTCTGCCATGTGACCAGCACCTAAAAAGAGCAAACCATCCTGCAATAATGACCACCACCCTATAGCTTTAACATACATTGTGATGAAGAACTTTAAAGCTTGGTTTTCCCATAGATACCAAACAGGGTTTGCGCTTATACAGACCCACTGCAGATTGCTTACGTGCTGAACTGGGATGTTGATGATGCACTTCTGTCACTGCAGCATACTTCCCACACCCACTTGGAGACACATCAAATGGACATCTGGATGGTATTTCTGGATTTCTCTTAGCCCTCGAACATGGTCCATCCTGACTTAATGGGTGAAAAGCACAATTACCTGGATCAGTCAGTCTACATTTATATTCTGACCTTCTTGAATAACAGCACAGTGTTATTTACAAAGTACACAAGTGAGTTTAGGAGCTCAGACCTAGAGATGGGTTCATGAAGTGCTTGGATGATACAAAATTAAAGACATGGCAAGCAACTAACCGTAGTGGAGCCAGAACTACATGGAGCTCGGTGCAACCAAAAATGCAGAATTACCAACCTACCATCCCAGCACTGTAGCTGAATGGACAGATCCTTTAGCACATGGAGCAATTGAAATACCCATGAACCATCACTGTTAACAATCTCTCCTAAAAAATACTGAACATACTCTCTCAAAATGTCAACAAAGCCTGTTGTTTCTACAGAAATCTAGGAAGTTTAAAACATATCAACCTCTCATAGAATCAATTTCAGCCTTTAATATTGGTGGGTTGTTTGGTACTCTAGGGAATTTAAGTCAGAAGGAAGTAATAGGAAAGAATAGAAGGTCATTCAAGCAAGGCAGGAACCCCTGAGTGACATGTAAAAAAATACTGAGGAAAATATAGGAAACAAATAGCCTTTGACACAACACACTCCAAATAACCAGTCGCCTCAAAACCCACCAGATCAGGTATGGAATTCTCACATTCAAATTCAAAAATAGGCTGTCTACTTTTGTGCCAAGAACAATCAAACTCCATTACTATAAAAATATTGAATGGATTTGTATACTGTTTGTATTGTGGCACGTATGTATCAGTTTCTGATACCTCTCTTGTATCAGTTTCAGGCCAGCACCCCAGAGAGAACCTCCTAGATCAGGGCTACAAAATGGGACCCTTGAACACAGCCCAGCTGCTGCCCTTGAACATAGCTTGGCTGTCACCCCTTGATAAGTTGCACCTGCCCCCATTCAGGCTACGGAGGCGGAAGGACAAAAGGGCCCCAGAAAAGCAGATTGATCACAATGAGTACAGGCAGATGGAATTACTTCTATAACGCTTCCTTGGAGTTCTGCAGGGTTGCATTGTTGGGCTGTTATTGTTTACCTTTTATGTAAATTACTTGTGATGGTGCTGATGGTGAAGTACATTAAATGACACTATGATACATAGCGCCGGTTCCACAATAAACTAAGCATTTAATGTATGTCTTAAATGCAAAGAAAAACCAAACAGATGGTATTCTTAGCATCAATAAAGCAACCTCCTGCTCTGCTTCAGATACTTTGGACAACCGGCCAATAAAGGTTCCATTATATGTAGTAAGCTTTTCAGTATTCAAGGACTCCATCATTGCTACAACTATATGCTATATTAACATTAAAGCATAAGACAACCACAATGAATCCAACATTTGTGACAACAAACACAAGAGACTATGAGCCGACACAAAAAATACACCCCTCACATATATAATCATTTTTAACACCATGGAACAACTTGATCTTACAACAAATATTAAGAAAACATGGTAACATTTTACCCACAATGTCTTGCAACTGGCTAACCAATCACAATCAAAGCCCAGATGAAGACTGCAGCACACAAACAGAGTTATTCTAAAGAGGTCACTTCTCAACATACAAGTACTTTGAAAGGGGTTCCCCTTGATGAAGACCAATCTTTTAAGCCCTACATTTACCAGCTTACTAAAAAGCTTTCTTTAGGAACAAGTCTTGTTTTTCCCCTAGCTAGTAACGAATTGGTTGAAGCTGCTTTTTTGCATTTATTGGATTCTGGAGATGTGCTGTACCGTAATGCCCCAGAGTCCTGCCTGTTCACTCTATCATGCTGCTCTTAGATTTGAGGACCAGAGCATCGGGCCAGTAAATGAAAGGTTGCTGATTCTAATCCTGAGCCGACAAGGTGAAAAAACCTTGTTGTTCTGTACGAGATCAAGACAGTCAACCTTAATTGCTCCCTGGTTGTTGCTGTGAACAACAATATGTTCTTTGCATACTTTCTTCGTAAAATAACAGTTAAATAATGATCTGAAATGAGATAAATGTATTCCAGTTGTTTGCTTGGGAACTCTCCTTTGCCCTTGCAACTTTACAGCTTTTAAAGTTGTTTTTTCATGTTGTGTTTTACTATGTACACTGCTTTCTTGGCAAGGGATCCCTTCAAAAAAAGTCAATGTGACCTCTGAGTAAATAAATCCTGAAATAAATAAATGCCATATGCCAAGACCAGAGGAGGCACATTTGTTAGGTATATAAAGTCTAAGTTTGCCCATTTCGTTTTAAATTGTCTCAAACATTCCAAACCAACACATAGAAAATCCTAAATATATTTTGAATAATATGTCTGTATCCAATAATTGTGTTGTTATTGTCCACTATGCCATAAAGCCATGTTTGAATGATGTAACAACAAAAATTCGCATATAAGGCTATATGGGACAGGATCTTTTGTTCTCACCAGATATCCAGAGATGTTATTCAGGATGAGATTCTGAGGTGATATCAGTTGGTTTGGACTTTTTAGAACATTTCATAACATGCTTACATCAATATTCCATTGTGGTATTCAGCAAGACATCGCTCACTTTTCTATATAACGTAAAAAAATTTACTTAACGAATAATAGTACTACAAAAGATTACCACATTTGTATATAAGGTAACAAAATGTACTTAACAAATAATAGTACTACAAAATAGGTTTATAGTATCATCTACAAGCATAGATAGAGCCAAAGTAATACAACAGGTATTAATGGGAGAATTTCCATTTTTGTAAAAAAAACTTTGATATAGTGTAAACTGCATTAAAAAGACATTGAACTCATGTATTACCTTTTTATGCTTGAACATGTATTGGAAATAGTGCCTTTTTGTCAAAGTACATATTTATGGTACCTAAATGACTCACTGCTTTTTACTGCAATTAGGCAGTTTGATGGAATCTTGTTTCATATCGTCTTGAAAGTCTTTCATCATTTTGATGTAAAGATGGCTATTGACTCAGCCCCGGCAGCCAGCCAGTCACTCCAACCAGAATTCAGTGAACTACATCTGTGAAGACATCTGTATGGACTAGCAAGAGAAGCATCGTTACTGGGCACTCATGGACCACAGTTGCTTGGCAACCCTAACACCCTGCTGCTTACCTCCTTGGGAGGTAGGTGAGGTAAGGTTAGGGTTAAATGAAGGAGGAGGTGAGTTGGCAAGATAGGATCTCATCTATGAAGTCATAGCCCATCAAGGTTCATGTCAATTTGTCCCTTTTTTAATGGGTTCTCTCTGTTGTCCGTTTCAACCATTCTTGTTATGTTCATCAAAGGATATTTATTTGGCTATGTTAGTCTATTCAGGTGCATCTCAAAAATGTGAATATCGTTGAAAGGTTTTTCCCTAATTCTAATCAAATAGTGACAACTTTGTATATTCTAGATTCATTACACATGAAGTGAAACATTTCAAGCCATTTTTGTTTCAGTCTTGATGATTACGGCTTACAGCTCAAGGAAAGCCAATATCCAGTATCTTAAAATATTTTAATACAAATTTTATAATACAGAAATGTCGACCTTAACAGAGCAATAATTAAGTCGTAATCATCAAGATTGAATCAAAAAAGGCTTGGATACACTACATCCAGTGTACTAAATTAACCCTGAATAGGCCTTCTGTTCCATGTGTGTCAACCTGAGAGACGACCGGTATGTGATACAGAGGTTTCAGAACACCTTTCTACCGCCAAGGGCATGTCATCATCATTCCCCCGAGTAATCAAATTATGATCCAATTTGATCTGCTCTACAGAAGGCAGGAGGGACACTGAGGCTACCGAAGGAAGAATAATTGACTCCACTGTCAGGGCAGAGCCCTGTGCCCAAGCTCCTCTTTCTGTTATATCAGCCACAGGGACAAGCCAGGAACAAAATGGAAACTGTAGTATCAAAGGAGGTGATTGGCTTTCTTAATGTTATCCCTCATACATACAATGCCATCTTATTTGAGCAATACACTTTGACACTGCAAAATGTATCACTCTTGGTGAATTACTGACAATATTCATGTAAGAAATCATGAAAAGCAGCAAGACTTTTGGCCATTCTTGCCTAAAGTAACGCCCACTTAGTGTGCCCCAAATCTCAGTAGCAAACATCCCACTTAATTATTTATAGTGTGTAGCTATTCTTGCAGTTCACTGCAGTCTTTTCTCATTGAGAGGGTAATGTGTGTTTCTCCATTTTCTTTTGTGATGGCTCATTGGCTCATGGATCTGTTAGTTATCTCAGTCTCAGAGGGAGAGAGTCTTTCTGCTACATTAGGAACATGGTCCTATAGATTCTCCATTAAGAAGTCTTTGCCCTTGTTTACCCTTAATTTGCAATTTATGCTAAGCTAACATATGGAATTGTGAGATGGACATGTTATGGATCATTTAGCAATTTGAATTGAAGTTTTTGGACCTGCTTTTGTAGTTGTCCAAATTATTTCAACTGACAGTCAAATTGGCCTTTCTTGCTATGGTGCATGAAAACACATTGGAAAACATACTTGACATGGCTAGAAAAACTGTCCCAAAACATTGTTTAGAAAGTTAGTTTAGCAGTGCATTTCTGAAATCTAAATGTATATGTACTTAACTAATCTTTTCATTTACAGTTGGCCAGCAGTTTGTATGGTTTGTATTTTGGGTTTAATACTTGTTTTTCTTCAAGTCACTGCTGCACTGAGATCATATTCTCATTTAGAACGATGCTCTGAATCAAACCGGATGGATCTCATGAAGCTGGGTAGTGTGTTGTGGATCATTCTAAAATGAAAACACATAACCTTAACAAATCATCAAGAGAAATCCAAAGGCCCTAAAGGCAGGTACTGTATGTATGTAGGCCTTTGTTCTCTCATTGGGTTAAAGCAAGACTGTAGTAAAACTACAATATCTTTACACCTTTAAACCCATCTCTCTCAAGTCAAATGTCTTGAAAAATGGCTTCAGGTGTGTTTGTGGTAAAGACATCTTGACAACATTAGTTCTGTTATAAATGGATCCCAGTGTGTTTGTGGTAAAGACGTCTTGACAACATCAGTTCTGTTATAAATGGATCCAGGTGTGTTTGTGGTAAAGACATCTTGACAACATCAGTTCTGTTATAAATGGATCCAGGTGTGTTTGTGGTAAAGACGTCTTGACAACATCAGTTCTGTTATAAATGGATCCAGGTGTGTTTGTGGTAAAGACATCTTGACAACATCAGTTCTGTTATAAAAGGATCCAAGTGCGTTTGTGGTAAAGACTTCTTGACATCATCAGTTCTGTTATAAATGGATCCAGGTGCGTTTGTGGTAAATATATCATGACAATATCAGTTTTGTTATTAGTGAAACAACGTGTTTATGTGGTAGAAATGTCATTTTTATCTCTGTACATGACATCATGCAATACATTTCCTGTGTCTTAGGGGTGAGGCAAAATGGTGATAGAATGTTCATGTCAACAGATGTTTTGTAGTCTCTTTCAACAATACTTTTTTTGCCATCTTCAATTGTTTTTTTATTAGCTATGCTTGCAACTACACTACTTTTTCTATCTAATCTGTCGTTGTGAAAGGTTACATAACTTGATAGAAATCGATATTGAAACTCATCATGGAACCTTTTGCTATGAAATATTAGATTCGAATAATTAGAATAGATTCGACTGTACTGTAATGGTAGTGGAAGCTAGAGTATGATAAGAGTAAAGATTTCTGGGAAATGCAGAATTCACAATAATGTCTGCTGCTAACGTATGGAGCTACTACTGAGCTACTTTTTCTCAGTAGTCACTGGATCACAAGGCACAACCCTACCAATAATCAGTAGGTAATCCCTCTGAGTTCTATAAAATAATCCAGATCAGCAGCTCTGTAGTTACTTGATCCTGGACTGTGCCAAATCAGTCAGGATGGTTATATCAGATCAGTTCTATGGGTGGTATTAATGTGGGTTCAATCATGTTCTTAAGGCTTCAGTCAAGATTCAGCCCACATTTGGAAGCTTAAAGCTAAATCTGCTCGACTGTACTATAGGTACTTCCAAAATGAAGAGAACATTTTCTTACTAATTCTGCCTCAATGATGAGTAAATCCTAATGAGTTAGCTGGTTTGAGGTCATAGTAGTGATCCAGAATTACTTTCAGTTGACTCCTACATTGGAACTCATACAGAGCTAGCTCTCCTGCAGGGCTAGCTCTCCTACAGGGCTAGCTCTCCTACAGGGCTAGCTCTCCTAAAGGGCTAGCTCTCCTACAGGGCTAGCTCTCCAACAAGGCTAGCTCTCCTACAGGGCTAGCCATAACAGAAGCAGATGGCTCCACTATGCCTTTTATCTTTTGTTGACAATGTGAATGAAAAATATTTCGAAATACTACATTGGGTTACTTCAGATTAGGAATAAATAATACTATTGTATTTAGTTTGGCCTGTTTTTGGGATGTATTTCAGAGTGCATGTCCATCTGTTTCAGAAAGTCAGAGCCAGTGTCCCAGACAGACTAGATGCGTTTCCAGGGTAAATTATGCTTTGATTAAGGACTCTGCATTGGTTTGGATTCAGACAGCAATTAAAAGGGCCATTAGAGTCCATTCTGCCTCTATCCCGGTAATGACCGCAACTTAATAACAGGTGTGGACCACAGGAGGAGCAGGTGGAGGTGCAGGAGGCTGGAAGTGGAGGAAGTGCGAGTGAAGAAGAAAGAGGAGGGAGGTGGGAGGGGGGTGTTGAGCAAGAAGAGAAGGGATTAGATGAGGAACAACTGAAATTGAGTAGAGGATGAGGAGGTTGAGGTTGGTCACTGCCATCCAGCCGTCTGACCTGCTCCTCATGTGGAGCAGAGCCCTTCATTGGGCACCTCATTGATCTGCTTTCTAATAATTTAACTGCCGTTTTCCAGTGTAGTAACTAGTGAAGCAGAGAAACACAGGGGGTTCCCCGGCCTAGCCAGCCCCCTCTTTACAAATCACTTGCATTGTAATTTACTGCAGAGAATTAGGGCACTTTCTAATTAGGCCTGAACAACAACAACACAGCTGACAGTGCAC
Source organism: Esox niger (assembly GCA_016801105.1). Taxonomy (NCBI): domain Eukaryota; kingdom Metazoa; phylum Chordata; class Actinopteri; order Esociformes; family Esocidae; genus Esox; species Esox niger. The sequence goes on from JACXGJ010003471.1 coordinate 48,158, forward strand.
AATAACCACAGATAAACAGTGTTCAATATGTTGTATGAGACATCCTCTCCACCATGGTTGTTAAAGTGCCACTTTGTGAGGCACAGTTGGACTGATTCACAGCAAACAGCAGGCTCTTGAGAGTCGAGCAAAGTATAAAGTGTGTGCGGTTTGGCGGGGATAAAGAACACTTGTAGATGGTGAATATTAGCCAGCCATGCTCCGTTGCCTCCCAGTGACATGAGCTCTGTAATGTTGGTGATTAAATCAAGGTCCCTAGAAGAAGTGCACTAAAGGGGTCCATATGGCATGTTATTCCCCATATAGTGCACTTTTTTTGACCAGACTCTTATGGGCCCTGGCCTAAAGTGCACTGTGGAGAGACTAAAGCATCATTTAGGATGCAGCTCAACCGTGATTTAGCACGGAGGGGTCGGGCCATCGGTCACATGGCACTTGGCCAGGGACTGTGGTAAGAGACTGATGGTGCTCCCTTCCTGCTCGCACTGCAGCCTGCCGCCCCGCAGCACAGAGGATTCATCACTAGACCTCAGACAAACCCTTAAATACAGTACATCTGGCCAGCACTGCATCTCATAGGGCACCTTTATTGGCATTCTGCTCATTTTGCCGTGGGAATGTTTTGAGACATTATATCACATTTTATGCAATTCTATATATTGCGCCATGAGGCAGAGAAAACATTATGGTCACAGTCTATTTTCCTACGTTGATACATATTTTGCTATTACTTATGCCATTGCAACATGATATCTGAGGGAGAATGAATAACAAAATGAATGGGGGCCCTCTGGATGTTAGGGCCCCTGGGTACATGGCGTCCCTGCCAGGCTGAAATACAATCCTGTAAGATGGCTAGACTCACCACCAATTAGAAAATATAAATGACCAGTTGTCAGGAAAAAGAAAAACAGTAACTGCAGAACCATATTTTGACATTTCACCTGGTGTAATCTCCTACTCTAACTCTAAGGTTTACCTTCAAAATAGAAAAGAAAGAATAATATCTATAATAATTATAATATTTATTTATATTATCCAGTTGAATTTTAACTGTCATTACACTGCATTTCATCTACTTCCAATCATTTGTATTCTCAAATGACCAAGGTGAAAAGATAATATGAAGTTTTTCAATCACTCTGGTAATTTTTTGCTCTACCAAAGAAAAACTCAGATGTTGTAGAAAAACAGAGTGAAAGGAAATATAAGTTCAAAAGTTTAACAATAATATTCCCTAAAATAAATCTATATCCAGTGTCATGTGGCAGAGACGTTTGTATATTCTAAAATATTTTAAACCAGTTTCAGCAGAACCAAAGTAAAAGGCTACATTTGTTCTGTGGTTCCCCACATCTTTCAATAGAAATTACTTACACAGCTAAAAAGACCTATTTTACCTGACAGTTCCCATGACCACAACATCCTGTGACATGATGTCTAGGAACTCCCTGACTAAAAGGGCTTACAGGGAGTTACAGTGTCTAGGTGGTCTTTGGACCTCATGTTGGTTGGAGCCTTTTTCACAACATCAGCCAGTGTGTTTGATTCTGCTCAGGGCAAAAGGCTGGCAAGAGTGTGCGAGCTGTGACAAAAAGTACTGGCATCCTTGCACTTTTCAGATAGTGAATCATTTCTTCTAGGAAACTGTTGAAATGAAAATAATATTTTGGTACCCTCATATGTATTGCTTTGCTTTGCAGTTAAACAAAAACTGAAAATCTGTATAATTTACAAAAACGTTGCTTTTTCCAAAATGAAACAAGATAGTGCGTGATTTTGCTTTTGGAGGTGAACTGGAGCTGGAGAATACAGTATGAGAATAAATCATTCAACCAGTTTCTCCTGTCTTGTGTCTCTGTGTGTACTGCAGGGGGCATGGAGAAAAATAAAGAAAATCTGATATTTTTAAGGTGGTCAGACAGGTTTGTAGTCTATGTTATCAATATGTTTAAGGCCGATGTCACTGAAACCAAGAGATAACTTGATGGAAGATTGCACCAAAGGATTGTTTGAATGGGTAGAAATACATCAATCACCTGCGACACAGATTCAAGCTGACTTTGAGTCACAGGACAATTTCATTTTCAACCATCTTTCACCATCCCAGTGAGAGAGAGATCAATTGCTGAGAGAGAGTGGCAAAAATAATATTTGACTACAACTTGACAAAACACCTAAACCTGGCACCATCTTTCTGGGACAGAAAGAGTTTTTTGGTAAAGCACACCACTTTTCTGTTTACAGAAAACAAAAGGAAGCATTTATAGAAAAATACAACTTCCTTAGAGTTAAACATGGAGGATATTCAGTGGTGTTTTGTAGTTGTTTTGTTGCATCTTGCACTGGGTGACATGAACATGTTTATGACGTCATTAAATCAGGACAACACCAAGGCATTTTAGAGTGCATTGTCAAAGGTCTTGGGTAATCCAGCAGAATACCTGACCCAAAACACACCACAGATATCACAGAGGAACGGTTCAGCACTAAATGCTGGACTGGCCTGAAGTGGCCAGCAACAAGTCTAGATCTAAATGTTATTGAAAACCTCTGGAGAGATCTGAAAACCGCAAAGGCACTCATCAAATCTGGGAGAACTGGTGTGGTTTGAAAAAGAGTGGGCCAAACTAATACAAGGGTGAAGGTAGCTCATCCATGGCTATGCAACTTCTTGGAGAGATTTCTCTGATACACACGAAGATACACCCACACAAACATTGAGGCAACATGCTGTGTCACCGGAGTGTTTGGTATGAAGGAGATTTCTTTCTTGGGCGCTAAAATTCATTCTGTTTGATTTTTTACTTTGCCACACTAACACTAATCTATTATGGTAAGGTGACATTGGTTTGGGAATTATTTGTAAGAAAAAAAAAATATATATATATATATATGTTACTTACTTATTCAACCTCTACACATGAATATTTGATAGATCCAGATTTCCCAACAATGACAGCTTTTTTCTTTTGGGAAGTATGTACCCGATTTGCATACAGTGTATGACTGATTTTGGTCCATTTGTCTTGGCAGAATTGCTCCAGGTTGTTAAAATAGACGCTTCTGGCCACAGACTTTGAATTGGACGGAGATCTGGACTTCCACTGGGCCACTCTAGGAAACGTATCCTTTTGTTGTTGAGATAATCCAATGTTACTTTAGCCATGTGCTTGAGATCATGTACTGCTGAAAGATGAATTCCTCATATGCTTTAGTTTTTTTATTCTAAAGCATGGTTTCCTCGGTTTTTCTCTTTATTTTGCTCCATCTTTTATTACTTCAGTTGTAACAAGATGCCAAACCCCTGCTGACGAGAAGCACCCCCAGGGCATGATGCTGTCCCTGCCACACATAGCAATTTAAGTGTTGGACAAAAAGCTCTATGTTGGTCTCACCTAACTATAACAACCTTTCCCTCCTAACAACTGGGTGACTGTTACGCTTTCAGGTGATACTTTTGTGTATGGGCTTCCTATGTCACTTTCCATTACTGTCCAGTTTGATGCAAGCGCTTAACATGGTTAATCTGTGCATCATTACTCCACTCCCATTCAATGAACACTGTGTGTTCTTCAAATAGATTTTGATTGCTTTTGGCACAAGTTTCCTGAATATTGGACTGTTTTGAAGAATAGCAATTTCTTGTCAGTGCCTGGGTGATGTGATAGTTTCTACTTGCAGATTGTTGACTCTGCCTGAAATCCAAAAACATGGAAACTATCTTGTATCCTTTTCCGATCTATGTATTTGTATTACTCTATCACTGACATCTGTAAGATGTTTTTGGACTTCATATACATTCAGTCTAACCAATGATCATTCATCAGTGGGTGTCTATCCAGAGAATATGACAGCAATGTTAATGTTATTTTTTGCACAAATATTTCTGAACTTAAAACCAATGTCACCTAAAAATAATTGATTTTGAGTGTCGCTGTCTTCAAATAACATTTCCAAAATAAACTGTAATATACTATCTGTAATTCAGTGAAGTGAAAGAATTCTTCAGGGGTTTGTATATTGTATATAATCAGGCAGAATGTAGGGCATATTCTACACACAGGACCGTGTTTACCATCAGGCAGAATGTAGGTGCAGTTTTGTCACCTGTCGGGTTCTTGAGAATCTAAGGGGTTCATTTTGCATGGTTCAAAGGCTGATGGGATGTGTTGCCATATGGATGTATGATGGTACTTTTGCAGTATTCCTATAGTCTCTTAGCCTTTTCACCTAGTAATGAGTCATGTTCATGAGTCAGAAGTTCACTTTTTGAATGAGTGTTTGTGTTGTACATGAACAATCCTGTCATGGCATATTGAATTAGTTACTGAGCACTACATGCATGGGTTTAGGAAAGGGACTAATTATTTTATTCATAGGTTGTACATGCATCTAGAATTTTCTTAGAGATAATGAGAAGATTCCTGCTCCTAAAATAACAACCAATGAAAACAAGGCAGGCATTTCCTTACACTGTTTATTATATCATGCATATTTACCAACCGATTTGTTTCTTTGAAACCAGCAACAACAGGTTTGTGGTTGATCCAATTCATACATGATTAATCAAAGTGGGTAATTTTTAACTAAGATAATACAGATTTCATTACAAAACTATAACATTCTACCACTGTGTTGCCTGTAAAATATATTGGACATCTTGAGAAAATTATTTTGGGAAAAAGGATTTTTGGAGGCAATCTTTAGGCAAGCCGTAGATTTTCTATATATTTTGTTATAGATAATAATAGCAGCCCATAAGTCCTAAAGGACACATTTGGTTGTGCTTCAGAGTGATTTTGTTTTTGAATAATGCATTATTATTGAAACTTTGAATGAATCTAATTTAAATATAAATCAGCTGCAGCATGCATGATTATGATTATGATGGAGTGAAACGGGCAGAGAGAGGAAGAAAGGAGAGAGAGAATGAGAGAGACGGAGAGAGAAGGGGGGAAAGAATGAAAGGAGGGAGAAGGGTAGATGGAAAGAGAAAGGGAGAGATATAGAGAGAAAGAGAATTACTTCAAGCATCATTTCAGATGATCTTACGAAGTCCCAATTCCTGAACTGCTTGGAAATGATGGCTGCATACCCAAGTAGGGACCATAGTACCCCGCACTGCCTCTGAGGGACCATAGTACCCCGCACTGCCTCTGAGGGACCATAGTACCCCGCACTGCCTCTGAGGGACCATAGTACCCCGCACTGCCTCTGAGGGACCATAGTACCCCGCACTGCCTCTGAGGGACCATAGTACCCCGCACTGCCTCTGAGGGACCATAGTACCCCGCACTG
>JACXGJ010003472.1:0-53457 GCA_016801105.1 Esox niger
AGAGGGAGAGGGAGATGTAGAGAGGGAGAGGGATGTAGAGAGGGAGATGTAGAGAGGGAGAGAGAGAGGGAGATGTAGAGAGGGAGAGAGAGAGAGATGTAGAGAGGGAGAGAGAGAGGGAGATGTAGAGAGGGAGAGAGAGAGGGAGATGTAGAGAGGGAGATGTAGAGAGGGAGAGAGGGAGAGAGGGAGAGAGGGAGAGAGGGAGAGAGGGAGAGAGAGAGAGAGAGAGAGAGAGAGAGAGAGAGAGAGAGAGAGAGAGAGAGAGAGAGAGAGAGAGAGAGAGAGAGATGGGGAGGGCGGTGGCAGTGGGGGGGAAGGGGGGGTTTCCTGAACATAGTAGAAAATTATTTTCTCTGGACAGCTTTAAGAGTCTACATCCTGTGCTGGAGTTCTCTAATCATCACCAGTGCAATTTACAATCAGAACACACAGCGAGACAGCCAGTTCAGACCAGCTCATCTGTTGACTTTGGCCCCGGCTCCTGGTCCGTCTCGCTGGGCTGCGCCGGTCTGCGGTGCAGCTGCCATTTGAGACAGGGTGACCCGGCAGAGGGCCCCAACAAGGGCCGGGCCCCGCCTCTCTGAGGCGACCGCACGCCCGCGATCGAGCCCGCGCAAACGCGCCAGCCGGCATGGAGCGCACTGGCGCGGCGCACGCCGGAGGGGATCGGCGCAGACATGCGTGCGCACTTGAGCACGCACTCGCGCGCGCACAGCCCTATGAAACGGCAAAGACACTCAAAGCGTTAGACACTGGGGTCGCACACACAGGGCTGGTTGCCCAAAAGTGTGTGTGTGTGTTACAGTCAGGATGCTCTCCCACCCACAGTTCCCTGCTGGCCTCCACCCCAGTGCTGCTGCACGAAAAGGCTAAACACAGCTCTGTGCGTGCATGCGTGTGTGCGCGTGTGTGTACATGCGCGCCTGCCCCTTTGCGGCCCCAGACTGTCCCGACCAATGTGCTTCTGATTAGGTGGCTTAATTACAGCTGTAAAAACAATGTTGATATAAGCCTCAAAATTGCACAGTGTGTCAGATACTATTAGCCAGCCTTGGACACCAGCCATTGTTATCCCAGTCTTCCAACTAACGCCCCCTCCCCACTACACGCCTCCAGTCACCCGCCTCCCCCTCATCTCCTTCCCCTCGCAAACTTCTCTTTTCCCCCCGCAAGTCGCAAGATGCTGGACAGATTTATTTTAAGAGGCCAAATATCCCACAAATAAACAGTGCAGGCACGCAGTGAGGACAAAAAAACATTTCAAAGAAAAGGTATTTTGGCGATGGGGGGGTGGGGGGGGTGGTCTCCATCTCGCCTACAGACGGGAAGGGCAAAGACAAAACCCGGTGGCATTTTTGCACGGCAGAGATGAGGACGAGGGGTGGAAGAAGGACCCCCCCCCCCCCCAAAAAACACATAGCAGGTGTGAATTACACTTCATTAGGCAAAATGGCTGTTTGCATGTCTTTCTTTGGGGGGGCCGGTGGCAGGGTGGGTGGGAAGCTGATACTCTATTAGCAAACACACTGGGAGAGGAGAGCGTTCCAGGTCTGGAAATCTGGGAGGTCAGGCTGTGTGTGTGGGCGGTACCACCAGCCAGGGCTCGGGCCTTTGTGAGTCAGTGACAGTGACTTAAGTGTGGAGGGGAAGGTGTGCCAGAGGTCTATTCATCGACAAACCCAAAGGCCAACGCGGCCGTTCAAAAGGAGACGGAAAAAGAACCAGTGAAAACCTCAGGCACGCCGATCCTGGGTGGTCCCTAGTACTGACGGTCCCGTCCAAAAAAGTACCGGTCGCCTCCCCCCCCACCCGCTCCCCCCCGGTATCCCTGAGGTTACTGCAGCCCCCGTATTTCAGGGGAACCAGGTGTCACGGGTGAACGGGGACATTCATCAAACTCACTTACAGCTCGTCAGCCCGGCTCAGACGACCGACGGGGCTGGAAAGAGCGAGGGAGACAAACAGAGAGGGCGGAATTCAATTTTGAAAAAGCCGAGCTGGGACTGGGACCCGTTCGGGCACGTTTCCAAAGCTCTGCCGGGCCTACACGGTGGCCTCTGCAGACCCGGCAGAACGCCTCTGCTCAGGGCCCGCTGAGGCCTCTCTGCTCATGACTGCCACAGTCCCACGCAAAAGACGGGGCCCCCAAATATTCAGGGAGAGAGAGAAAAAGTGACAAGAAAGGAAAAAAAGTGAGAAAGACAGAAACAGAGCGGGAAATAGACAGAGTCTCTCCGCCCGTATCGATTCCTGAGGCCTAGTCTGACGGAGTCTCACTCACTCCACTTCTCCTCCTGAAAGCCCCTTCTGGCAGTGTCTTGCTAAAGGTGGATGCGATCCGCCATCGTTTGAATAATTGATGGCGGATTCAAGGCAATCAGGTCCACACAAGACAATGCACTCCTCCCCTGGCGAGAGAGAGGAGGTAGAGCTTGGCCTCTTTTCGTCCCCGGACAATGCCTTAAAGATACGGGTAAAAGCTTTTTACGAAGCCCGGGGAAGACACCGATGCAGCTCGGAGTGTAGCGACGGCTCTGGTGGAAGGGAAGGGCTCCCCTCTGACATCTTGGTGTGTCTCGTTGCATAAGGGGCCTGTCAGATAGGCCTTCCAGGGGAGGGAGGGAGAGAGGGAGAGAGTGGGAGAGAGAGGGAGAGAGTGGGAGAGAGAGGGAGAGAGAGGGAGAGAGAGGGAGAGAGAGGGAGAGAGAGGCCTGTGGCGTTTGAAGCGTGTCAGAGAAAGACAGAGATTGTAGTATACGTGCGCACGTGCTCTGGAATGTGAGACCCCTTATGCCAAACAGGAAGCGTGGACGGTTAACAGCTTCACCAACCTTTCCGCTGGACAGCCCAGCGTGGCAGCGGCCAGAAGAAAAATCTTTCGAAGCTAGCGTTTCCCAACACTGGGGTTGTGGCCCAGTGTGGGGTCACCTAACCTGAAAACGGAATTGCCAGAGGAACTGGGTTAAACAGTGCCAGGTACATTGAACCAGGGTCAAACGGGCAGAATGGGGCTATAGATTAGACAGGGGGGTCTACACGGAAGATCCCTCCCTCCAACAGCTAGAGAAGACTTAGTGATACAGTTACACATTCTGTAGTTGCTGTAGGACGGCTGGGCCTCTATCAGCAGTCGAGGTCCTTGGAGACAAGGAACAAGCAGTACTGTTATCACTTCCTCAGTGGCCGGGAGTGTGAGCTGAGGACCACCAACATGGTGTCTATGGCGGGAACATGCACACTGTACCCTACTACAAAGAGGTGGGTGGCTGGCTGTCACACACACACACACACGCACGTACACACACGCACGCCTCCACTGTGCTTGCTAACGGAATCCATCATCACATCGGAATCTAACGACAGTTGAGACAAGAGGCGTAGGTCTGGGCCTTCAGCAAGTACAGGGCTGTTCAATGACAACGAGAAGACTGAGGGGAAAATGGAGCTTTGTCACTGTAGTTTAAGCTTTTCTCAAATAAACAAAAAACACGGGGGGGGGAAGAAACAAGGTTTGACAAATCCCAAAGCATTTCTGACGCTAAAACCCTCACGGTAATTGAATTAGATTCAAAGTGCACTGAGATCAGTAGTGTGGAGCCTACTAGTGTTAGTGGGAGAGTGTTGGGCTAATCTCAATATCAAAGACACGTGTTTAGTTAATTTGCATTATGTGGGGCGGGGGGGCCGAGATGCGGCAGACTCAATCAAAATATTAATGCGATTTATACACGCACGCGTCCACACGCACACGCACAAGCGCGCGCTACCTAGATGAAAGTAAATCGATCCAATTCATATTTCTTTCATTTAGTCTTAAAAAAAAACAAAATCCACATTATTTTGTGACTTAAAAGGTGTTGAATGATTTAACGTGTTGTGATAGAACACGCTAGAAAAGCCCCCTGTTCCACTGGATCATCCTAGAAGTGTTCAAATTAAACGACCCTGAGATTCAGAAAAGAAATATGCAAAAATTGTCAACATCACAGACCGAAGATGGCAAAAATGCTTATTTTCCTGTTTCAAGGCATCAAGCCGCTTCCCTTTGTTCTGACGTTGCGGGGCGGTAGTTGGATAACCTTGCATATTCATGGCCCGCCTGTTTTGAGGGCTTGTCACTGAGATTGCAGTCTCCGGCCCTACCTTGAGCTGAGGACGGAGTCGGCGTGAAACGCTCCCTCAGACCGAACAACTCAACTGGCATAACGGAGCACTTAAACTGACAGCCAATGTGGTCGGCCCCTCAGCCGCCGGCCAATCAACGGGACACGATACATCACGGACAGAGGTCACCATCACCTTCTGAGAGAGCCTTAGTCGCTAGGCAAGAGGAGCCGACGCCGACACACACACACACACACACACACACACACACACACACACACACACACACACACACACACACACACACACACACACACACACACACCTTCTCGCTTCCTCCCTTCTGCTAGGTTAAATCCATGAGAACCCAAACGCCTGGCATTTGACCTGCCTCCCACCTCCGCTGTTAAAGGGAAAACAGAGGGTCTGGCAGGTTGAAGAGGAGGCGGCGGAGTGGAGGGGGGAGTCAGGGAGCCCTGGCCACCCCCGTCTCAGACGGTATGGATTTACGACTTAAACTTGGGTAGTTGTGAGGTCGATGCGATGTTGAAATGCATGGGAATAATTCCCATTCCACCGTGGACAGGTAGCTGCGCCCGCCAGAAGGATTAACCAAACGACTGGGGGAACTTGGCCCTGGCGGAGGTTCTGGCCACCATTCGGGGGTACGGAACCGGAGCCCCGTGTTAGACTGGTCGACGCACCGATAGACGTGGTCACAGTGGTGGCTGAGGGCACGGTCAGGGTGTGTCGTGTGTGTGTGTGTGTGTCCGTACACCGCTCCGCCGCGTCGCAGTATTAAAGCCACATCACAGCCTGAGCCGTGGCGCCGTAGCCTGGCAACACAGCCGGCCCAGGGTTCAGCAGACATTGGCCCGCCCTCCCCGTGGAACCCACGGCGTCGGAACGCTCTTCTATAAGCCGGGTCGCTGACCGCCGGGACCCTGATAAACATTACATACATGCAGTACAAACATAACTAAGAGCAAAGCACGTTGGGGGAATAGGGGGGGTTCTTCAAGGGAGGAAAAATGTACACATTTGTAATACAGCAGAGTCAGTCATATGGAATAATTACTCTGTACTGAAGGGAACAAAGAACATTTTTGATAAGGTTGTGACCAGAGAACATTATCTGCCCAGACATTAAATCACAGATATAAAAACACAGTACATCATATCAGTATATTCAGTATTAAATACTTAGTATTAACAGTGTAGTTTATTACTAAGTAATCCATGCCTTTTCTATGAACAAAGTACACACCATGTAATTATGTAGCATTTTGAATCACTTTATATATATCATTTAAATCACTTTGCTTAGGCCTGCTGTTTCCTCCTTTTTTTAGTTTATTTTTTTAAAACAGACACCTAATACCTCAGTGTTTATTAAATGCTAAATCTCTGCTTTCACATTTGCGCCTCAAATAAACGGTGTTTGTGTCAATCTCGCGTTTGTGTGGGTGATGGTAGTTCACGGTGTCCATGGGAGTGGGAGTACACTGTAATCTACTAGAAATAAGAAGGTAGCAGAAACCATGGAGATTCTGCGTGATGATAACGCCAGGGTCAGGCTTTCACACTGCCTTTTTCAGGCAATAAATAAAGAAATACACAGAGAGATTTGGCTGTTTTCAGTGCAGTAAAGAGGCTGCGAAAATTTTAGTAAAGGGAATTATTTACTCAAATTTATTTTTCTGAATTAAATTTAAAAAAATACAAATATCGGCTACGCGGTTAATCGATTCTCCCCATCTATATTTAAGTTGTAGAAGAGTGAGGTCCCTGGTTACTTGAAAATAAACACTTTCTCCTAGATCTGGATTCAGACTGCCACGAACAGACAGCAGTCAATGAAAATGAAAATAAATGGACTGAAGTGAGTTTGTCTGTGTGTGTGTGTGTGTGTGTGTGTGTGTTTACACAGAGAACACAGACACTAATGAGAGTGATTCCAGATGCTGAGAGACCAAATAGTCCAAAACAGACAGAACGCTGTTTTCTCTGACAGAAACAGAGGAGCCTTTTAGAATATTATCTTGAAAGACAAAAAAAAAAAAATAATCACAGTTAAGAATAATGATGGAATTACCCTATATTCCTTTTTAATGTAGAAATACCCTAAACTACTGTGGATAAATCCCTATTTAGCTAATAGTGTTAAATTACATTGTAACCTTGTAACTCACTTTTCCTAAATAATTATCCAATTTATACCCTAAAGTAACAACATTATTGTTAATCTTTATAACTTTTACAGATCAAAACGTTCATCAAATCAATTGTATTTGTATCATTTAATTGTTACAGATGTTGCAGGAAAATGCTTTTGAGCCAGCACCCAGAACAATTGCAGTATAATAATAATTATAAATGATCGCAATAAAAAGTAAATATTTTTAACAAGTAAAAATAATTATTAGCAGTAATAAAATACGGTATTTTCTGAAAGGAGGTGGGTGCTATAGTTACAAACAGTATAATAAGTAATATCTATGGAACATCAGTGGTGTGTGTGTGTGTGTGTGTGTGTGTGTGTGTGTGTGTGTGTGTGTGTGTGTGTGTGTGTGTGTGTGTGTGTAATAGTTGAATACGTGGGTAGTCAGTGCAAACAATCTCCGAGGTGCAGACAGTCTCTAAGGTACAATCTTTTTTAAGGTGCAGGCCTGAGCAATACACAGTCAGATATTGTTTATCTTATCTACAGTAGAGAATGTGTGATGAAAAGACAGAGCAGGTTGTGAACGTTCTGTACAGTAAATTATACGGATGTTGAGCATTTACTGAAGATAAGCGAGTGAGAGACACAGCGTGAGAGAGAAAACTCCTAGTTGGTCTACTTAAACTCTTACCCCGCAGGGTTGCGTATTTACAAGGAAACTGTTATCATTTGGTCTCTGTTGCGGATCAAGATGTCAAGCTCCACAGAGAGTCCTCCCAGAGCTGCGAGGGGCAAAAGAGCATTTTAAGAGCCTCAGGATCTGAAGGGAAAAAATGATTTGCAAATGTCCAAATATCTCTAATTGACCTGGAATATAGCCTGCGTTCAGGAAATGTTTGAAATCGATAGCGAGCACGTTAATGCACATTTTATTTGAAGACAACACTTCAGAGGATCCGGCTGCACAACAAAACATATCATTATTGCAACGCACGGTTCATCCACTCATAACGGAGAACAGAATAAGACCGAATCTCCTTTAAGTCCGTCTATTACAACTGCAATCCTTTTTCTCCCCAACAATCGGACAGGTGGTTTTCACTGTTACCGACTGGAGAGGAATCATTACTGTATGGTACAGTACAAACTGTTAGCCATGGTAAACGTCACAGAGAGAGTGTCCCCCAACGAAATTACAGCGGACAGCCTCAGATTCAAGTGCATTTGTTTACTTGTTTGTTCAGTGAGATAAATCAATTCGCCGTATTCCCATGGATGACCGGATTCACAATTAGCCCCGGCACAGCCAGACCCCCGTGTCCGTGGGCGCTGCGAGAGTGTGTGCGTGTCGGATAATGACTTACGGTCAAGCTGACACTCTTCCCGTCTCTGGCCCCTGCGGGTCCCTTTCCTGTCCAGGTGCCTTGTGGGTAACGGCGGACTAGGCCGCGCGGGCGTAGGAGAACCCCTCCCTGGTGGCGCCGGTGCGTGACAGCTCGACGCGCTCTTTGACCTGAAGGAAAGGAAAACAACATCAATGGTAATTCCCCTTCAAACACATTAACTGGGATGAACCGGGCTCCACCAAGCCACTCAGGGTGGACTGGCATTGATCGCCCAGACTCCAGAAACCATGAATAAATTTACCACTAATAGATTTCTTTTTTTTTCTTCAACTGAAAATAAATCTAACTAATTCTGAGCAGAGGCGATGATGGGAAAACTCTCTTTCCGTTACTTCAGGGCTAAATACCATTAAAAAAATTATAATCTGGAAATTAGTGTCCTTGTGTCCAGGCCGCAAAAATTGTTTGTTTCTACTAGAGCTAGTACCTAAAAGTTTGATCATATTGAGACTTGACAAGGGTCAATAAAAAGTCCACCTTGAGCTTCAGTTGCCAAGCAAACAAACAAAGAGAATTCATTGTATCGGGCTGCCGAGCAACAACCCCAGAAATTAACCCATTAGGTCCAAGGGATTTCAGCTACCTTTTAATTGCTTTCAGTGGGGATTGGAGTAATGGTTGGAAGGAAAACGGTGTCACATCTGCATTACAAGGGCTTTCCACAGCGAGTTGGAGTGATATTGTCAATATTGGAAGACGAAAACATTAAAAAAAGATCCCCAAGCTCTTGAGTGTATGATTTTATATTCTGGCACCAAAGGAGGAGTCGAGTATGTTCAGAATCTTCATGTGAAGTTTGGACTCAAAAAGTATGTTTAGACTCGATAAACAAGCAATTGTAAAAGAGAGCAATGTGCTCTGTGACAATCGACGTGACAAACAAACATCACAGTCATTGAACGTCACTCCACAACCGCGAGTTTGCATTACAATAACAATAACCGACATTACAATTGTTGGTGAACTGAGAATTGCACTCCAAGAATAGAATAGTAATAATAATTATAATAGCCAACAGACAGAGCAATATCATTTTATTGTAAATCAACACTTATTCTGAAGCGGGGAATCTGTGTCAAAGGTTGATTCACAGTATGTTCGTTTGAGTATTTCCTGGTCCTACGAAACAAAACAACAGTAAAATCTTGACCCAGACAAATAAGGCACTTCCCTGAGCCAATGAATGCAATTTAACCGTCACGCGTCTGGTCAAAACAATGCCCAGGTCATGCCCAGTTCATCACATAGGTTAATGTGACTCTGACCAGGACAAGTGAAGAGTACGAGGGACCATTATGGCGCCACTGTTTGGTCAATATGCATGTTCTCGCATGAAGTGCGTTAAGTCTTGACAGTTGAGGCAAAATGTGCACCAGATTGTGCTACAAAAGAATTATATTTGCCTGCTCTCAAATGATGAGCTATTTATTACAAATCATAAAAATATTTAGTTGAGCGACTTTGGTCCATTATTGCTGCCTTCCGAGTTTTGCATAGTTTCGTATTTATAAATAGCTTTAATCGTTTTGCAAAAAAATATCTAAAATGGCCGGACATCCATCGTAGCGGGCGTAAAACATTCTTCAGGCAAATTTGTTCCTTGTGAGGAGAAAGAACTATGTACCAAATGTATGATGTACGAGTTCAGATCAAAAGGTGAGGCATGAGGAAAATATTAATCAGCGGTTGTAGCGCCTACACCGCGCCAATAAATGTCGTTTTAAACGCAAGATCAATGCGGTTTAGTCAAAATATGTCAGAGATCTCACGTGGCGTAGGCGCATGAAGGACTGAGAACCATCCACAGTCCCCAACTGGATTTCAATGCGGCGGAGAAATAACCCTTCAGAACAGCTGGTCCACCCTGATACAAGACGCCCTTTAATGCCTTGTTCCAAGACCCACACATGTACGCTTAAACAGGCCTCAGTAAATATGAATAACTAGAGTGAAGGACAACTTAAAAGAGAGGCTGAATGTTTAATGTGTTTAACTCATATATCCCTGTAAAAAAACACATCCTTATTTATTCTGACCCATTTTGGTATTCAGAGGGTGAGGTGATTGGGCCAGTGGAATATACAGTACTTAGCAATCAGAAAATCAAAGACACTGCTTCTTGTAACAAACTGTTCTGGAGACAGTAAGACTAATGGAGCTAAGCTGCAATACGGGCCGGATTTAGGTGTCATACTGCCACCTATTGGTGACGAGACATATTGCTGGCTGCACATTGAAAGTCTTAAAAAAAAAAAGTATTTGGAATTTAGAAAATGATGGAAATAATGCAAAACACTTAATATAATTGGGTGCAGAAATTTCTCAAATATATATATATATTTTTTTTTTTTAATTAAACTTAAACTTGACAAACGAAAATACAAATGTATTGTGGAAAATGGCATCCTCACTCAAAAAGAGTGCAGAGTGACCTGTGTCCTTGTTCCACTTAATGAAACACACACATAATTTCAAAATTGTTTCTTGTTCCCTACATAATGCATGATCCATAGTGAAAAGGGGCATTGACAGGGTAAATGCCATTTTGAATGCAGAAATTTAAAAATGAGTGTGGGTGTGGCGTATCAAGCCAAACAACCGCAACGCAGACCCAATCACCCACTCGATATGAAGTACCCCAAGAAAAAACATCTCGCCATTCCTTCCTTTGTGTGATGGATGAGTTGGCGATATAATGACCAGGAATTAGCTCCGTAAATAAACGGCTTTGACATCACAATGCCCCAACCAGAACTTGAACATCTGGGGGGAGCCCGAGGGACAGGATCAAAGGGCTTGACGAACGCGGCGCCCTCCCCACACGCGAGCAGCCGGACCTATCCGGCTGCGTCATACACGCAGGGTGAGCTCATTCCCTTGAGCGGACAGCTAGCGTAGAGCTATCCAACTTCGGGTCATCGGGACATCTACATCATGCATGTTTGTTAGTCATTGACTTTGCGATTCGCTGGGTTGGCAGTGCTACCACACTGTGTTGTCCAACTGTTTGGGAGTTCAACATTCCAACACTTGAAGACACATTCCCTCACACTTTGAGAGACACTTGAGTACACAGAGGCAGATGTCTGACATGTTGCCTTTTCAAATCCCTGGCTGGGATAGAAACAATAATAAGAAATAATAGTTGATGACTCTCGCAACTATAAGACACCTCACAAATATAGGAACAGCAATACAAGACATAACATGGGGGGGGGACCACCTGTGAAATACAGTCATTTCAACAACGGCACATTTGAGCGCTGTTTCCAACTGTCGAAAGCAACTGAAAGGTCCAACCACACAGCAAGCTGACATTCATCTGGGACGCAACAACGCGGAACACAGCGTCACACCACGTACAGCACATCACTCCGGGCTGGTTTAGAACAAGACGACCAACTCCACTAAAACTTCAACATTCAAGCTGTAGTCACTCGAGCAATTGCAAAAAAGAGCATCTGCCACTCAGACTGAAACCATTCTTTAGATTTAGTGCACGTTCATACATGTCTGCAAACTGGGAGACTGGATAACGTCAATAGTTCCCTAATCAAGAACAAATAAAGTCATTAGCTGGAAAGTGCCTAACTACACAACACTTCAATCCAGACGTTCACGAATGATACAAGTTGCGACTGTGGAAATGTGTTTAAACTGTATTTCTTGACAACGAAAGCAATAAATAATCTTTCGGCTCAAACATAAACAACGTTGAGCACGCATAAATCATATTTTCATAGTGGGGGGAAAAAGGATTTTGAATTGCAGCAATTTAACGTGCGGCGGGAGGGAGGGGGGGGGACGACAAAGTAAACCTTCTTCTGGGAGAAACCAGGCGCTGGTTGCCAGGTTCTTGAGTTTCATCGTGTTTGCCATCTCCAAATCTCCCCAAGGCTATGCATCTGCCGTTCGCCTGCTCCACACAAACCAGGCGGGAAAAAAACGGGGATGTCACTTTGGTGAACTAACCACGCGGGTGAGAAGGGGAAAATGACGGCATGGTCGGAGACGCGGTTTGCGTGGCGCGGCGAAGGAAGCCGGGCTAACGAGGGGCAGGTTGGGCGAGGGAGGGATGAGGGGAGGGATGAGGGGAGTGCCCGCGTCGTGTCCCGGCAGATGGGTCTCAGTGTCACTCCGCATCCTGAGTCGAATGAATCACCCAACAGATGTTTAACTTCAAGGCCGGGGAGTCACGCCAGGCGAACAGAGACACAGACACACACACACACACACACAGAAGTATCCAGACAGTGGTGGAAACGGGCCGACACACAACAATGTATTTTGCCAGAGTGGGGCTCAGTAGGGGGCCAGGTTAGGTCAGGAAAACTAACCTTCGGGTGACCTTGACCTGGCTATGATGCAACTAACAGAGAGCGTGCAGTGGAACTATCGACCACACAGCGGAGGGGGGAGTTCTTGGGTAAGACGGGATACAGTAGCCAGCCTAACAAACAAACATCCATCGGTCCGTCTGTGACTGAGGCTTGGCTGGACTACAGAACCATTCAGACGGATTGTTATTAGCAAACATATCTGGAGCAGAGCAACAATGTAATCACAAGGAGAAAGTCTTCTTGATCTTTCGCTTGTACAGTGTCATCTTGGCAACAAAAAAGTCAATATCAGGTTCTTTGATAACCCCCCGCCCTCAAAACAACTTTTAATAATCTTGTGTCTTTGGTCTCATCCTTTTTTCTTTTTCCGTTGTGGGACGTTTCATGTCAGGAGGCGTAATGATATTTCTGTCAATACCTATGGCCGACAAACTTCTGTAGCCTCTTTCCCCGTGTGATGTAATTTTTATCACCTCACTCGTGTGTTCTGTTCTGCAGTTGTTTTTATTGTTGAGGGCATTGCTTCGGCATTGCCACTGCTTCACAATTAGAAAAATACACCCCGGGAAAAAGACGCTTGAGGGAGTGTACAACGGTAAGGTAAGGCACGAGCGTTTAAAAAGAGTTGCTGCGTGTCTGAGAGAACATTCTTGAGGCCCTTTGCCCCTTTTTGGAGAAACCCAGGCAGATAAAAGAAAACACTCGAGTGGATTAAAGTGCTCAGAATGTATCAACATCAAACCACCAGAGTTTTTGCCCTCTACATTTTTCAACCCCAGTCAATAGATCTAAATATTTCACTGTGCCCTGGCCGATTTATTGTTTGATGTTTTAAAAACTTGCGCGGAATGAAAGAAAATTCATTAAAGCGGAGGGGGCCCCTGAATGAGGCCCTACGCGGTCGGCTTTGAAAGTCGAGTTTAACTGGGATATTGATCATTCTCTTTCTTCTGTGACAAAGGCCACCAGGGAGGCCGTCGGTGTCAGAGGATGAAGGCGGCTCTTCCAATAACCGCCAGACAACAATGAGAACACAACGTGCAGGTGAGTCTGGGAATAACCGATCCGACCGCTGACGCCAAACGCACCACGGGAGCCCGGTACGAAGGGAGAGGCCCGGGGAGAAGAACCGACCAAATGCACAGTGACACACACCTGGCTCTTTGTTACGAGTTCAAATCGAGATCCAGTAATGTGTGCTAGCTTAGATGCAGTAACGTGGGTTGGTATATGAAACACACCTGAGAAAACAGTTTTGGCATCCTCGTTACTTATTAGGTAGGTGCTGGAAGCTTCTATGCCAGAGAGAATGACAGATCTGGTGGATTCCTAATTCAGTCGGTAGCTTTGAATGTCATGTTTTGTCTCACCTCACGACTACAGTTATTCGACAGGAATGTTTGTCAGGCTGGTTTTTAGTAAATATTTTTATTATTTAGAAGAGAGTTTTCACTATCATTAACCCAACGGCACTAACAAGACTTTACATAACAAGCCGCTATTTTAATCTACTATTGCTGTGAATTATTTGTTTCTCGAAAACCCGAAGAAAGTTTCAAGCTATATTTTACCTGCAGATTGAAATCATATGACTAGAGATGATATATTTACTGTACACCAGAGATCCCATTCTTCAAAAATAGATATCTAGAAATGCATGTGGAAAGGGAACCTGACTCCTTTAATGACACAAAGAACTGAATTACTGTTTTCATATATTGACAACCTAATGATCATACATTTTCTTGTATATCTAGCACTATAATGAAACTGGCTCTCATGAGGTTCGCCACAGGAAAAGAAGACCAAGAGTTACCACTGTGGAAGAGGATAAGTTCATTCCAGCCCTGGAAATCAGCAAATAACGGCACCTCAGAAAGCAGCCAAAACGAATGCTTTACAGAGAAACAGACATCTCAACATATACTCTTCTGTTTTTGTTTTTTGTTCCAAATACCATTCCTTGAGACGCAGACTGGGTGGATGGATAACCTCCGCATGTATGGTTCCCACTATGAAGCATGAAGGAGGTGTGATGAGTGGGGGTGCTTTGCAGATGACACCGTCACCTGATTAAAAATTTGATTAAAAAAAAAAAAAATCAAAGCACACTCAACCAGCATAGCTACCACAGAATTCTTCAGCAAAGCACCATCCCATCTGGTTTACACTTATTGGAGCTATCATTTGTTTTGCAACAGTACAATGAACAAAAATACCTCCAGGCTGTGTCAGGGTTATTTGACCAAAATCTCAAATGCATCAGATGACCTGGCACTCTCAATCACCTGACCTCAACCCAACCTATTGGGGATATTTTACCACAGTGTGAAAGAATAGCAGGCAACAAGTGCCCTGCAAAACGTGGAAACTCCAAGACTTCTGGAAAAGCAGGCTAGGTGACTACCTCATGAAGCTAAGAGTGTGCAAAGCTGTCATCAAGGCAAAGGGTTGTTACTTTAAAGAGTCTAAAATATAACACTATTTTGATTTGGTTACATCTATCTGGTTATTCCATAGTTTGTGTTGTCTTTACTATTATTCCACAATGTGCAAAAATAATTCCCTTCAACTATCATAGATGTCCAAACATTTGACTGGTACGGTATATATATTTTTATATTACTATTAATACTATAGCGCTCAGAAGGGCCAGAACGTAAACAGTGAAACTGCCTGCACCTGAAATATAGTGGCATAAATGCCCCAAAAATGTCAAAAACCCTAAAGTTTCAAGCTCCTTGGGCATACATCTGCTGACGTGTGCACGGATTATTTGATTTAGGTGATTGGTGCACTACGATGCAAAATCTTGTGTAACACAAAATAGCAGGGTCTTGGCAATTTCCTGTTGAATAGGTTTGAAACATTATTCAGGATAACTGATATCCACAAGGACGTTACTTTAAACAACACATTTAGTTTAGCTGGTTTAATGACCTACACCTAAGCTACGAGGAGATGGCGTTGTGTTTTGTTTTTACAGTAATTGAGATGCTAACTTTAAACATTAAAATGTGTGCCAAACTAAAATACTGAGTGTGGCGTTTAACTATATGTCTGCAAATATGTACAGTTTAAAGATTTACAGGAGGTTTTTGCAAATTTAGTTGAGGAAAAGTAAAGATGCAATGTTGGGTAACAAAATCATGGAGAATCCACCCTCTGTTTATTTAACATGACCGTTCTGAAAAAAAAATTATGTTTGTTATTTAACTACTGTAAATGAAGTGATTCAAGCCCCAGTAACAAAACTACTGAAACAGAATTACTGTACATCTTGGGTCCTTGAGCTACACAGAAAATTATAATTACTGTAATTCTCATGATGGTGAGGAATAATAATGTATAATAAATATGTACAGAAAGACAGAAAAATGTAATATCCTCATCAGAATATCTGAGCATTATTCTACACAGGATAGTAATATGAGGTCCACAACCAAACAATAGTACATTTGATTGGTCCATGCTTGATCAAATCTGTACCAATAATTGACAGCGATATAATGGAAGTTAGCAGATAATAGCATGTGAGGATGTTTTTGTGTATGATCGCATTTTTTTTAAAAAATTATTTATCTTTTCCTCTTTCACGCGATTCCATTACTCCATAATTAAATTGTTATCAGTAAAAGCCTTTACTTCCTTCTTCTGTTAATTTTCAGTATCCTCCGCCCTCCTCACAAGGAGAAAAATATTTAAAAGCCTTTTATGTTGACTTCAGGGGCACTGTATTTTTTGGGATCAAACAAAGAATCAAATTCATTCTAATAATGATAAATATTCCAACTATTAAAAATTCCATTAGGGTCACATTGGGTTTCCATGAGAAAAATGCATGAATGACATTCCAGATTAATAACATTTCTTTAAATACTGAATATGTACAATACCATAGTCGAAGGTAGGTAGAAAGAGCTTTAATTTGCATTCCACAAAACCATTGTATTAATTTAGAGAAAAACTCAGTAATCTATTGTCACTGATCCATTATAAGAGTAGGCTTATTTAGTCAATGGACTTAAAACATGCTGTTTGTTTCAACAACTCCTGTGCATTACCCTTTACACCAACTGACAAACGTCTTTTCATTTTAAAATAAACTACCATCCTAATATCAGTAGGTAAACGGAAACAGGAAAACACAGATAACTGAAATTGTGAGGAGGTGTTAAGTGTTCATTGTGGTATCTTTCGCTTAATATATTTACACACAAAGTATATTAAGCGAAAGACACCACTTTCTTGTCATTGCATGGACTGAATTGGCTAGAGGCAAAAGGACTAACCCTCTTCTGTTCTAAAAGACATCTAACTTCTTGCTCCCTGGCACTGCCTAATATGCCATCTACCCTGGCCAGACATAATTACCACCTCTGACCACCTCAGCCACGTTGCGACCAGTGCCACGTACCGGCAGTGTGTTTTTCACGGCCTGGGGGGCTGATGGCCCACTTGAAGGCCAGATTGGCCCATCTCTGTACCACACACCAATTACCTCACCGGACTCAAGCCAATCTCTCTCTCTGTTCTCTCTCTGCTCTCTCTCTCACCTGCCCGTCCCAGCTCCCACCAGGTTATCACGGGGGGGATTACCATTCGGCAAGACTGACGATCGGTCTGTCGGTCGGCCGACAAGGCTGAGGAACAGGGAGGAGGAGCATCTAGCTGGCCAGAAGTGTGAAGCACTTCCATCGATGGATGCGCAGACCAGCAGACCAGGCAGACCTGCTGGGCCACCAATTCCCCAGTCCCAAATCAAACCTCTCACCACAGGCAGACTAGTGCTGGCTGGCTGGCTTCTTTTAGCTCTGCTACTGTCAGTTCACCCATGGCAGGTCTGGCGAGAACAGAGGAGTGGAATTAAAGAGGGCATGTGGGTGGATCCAGGTAGTGGAGTGTGGGCAAGCACTGCTCCCAAGGCCATTCTAGTCGGCTCAGAAACGACCCACTGACTGCATACCTCTCTTGCTAGCAGCACATTGGTACCGTGCGCGAGGCAGACTACATGAAATGTAGTGTTGTGATTCACTAACGGAAAACCTATCAAAGTAAGTGGGTAGAGGTTTGGAGTGGGTCAGGGGTGATGTGCAAGGCTACACATGAACAATCAATGCTAGAAAACATCAAGTCTTCATCCGGAATCAAATGGTTCAAGGCGTTAGTTTACAGCGTAACCTCAGGTTGGACCAGAGCTAATTTAACGTGCTATCTAATCTACTGATGATTTGGGTATTGGTCCATCTTGGCAAACGTTTAATGTTTATAATAATACTTATTAGCAAAACGTTTCAATTAAGACAAATCTGGTTATCCGGTCCAGACACAGAAAAAGGTAAAATCCAAATGTGTGACATTAAGTGCAGAAAGCTAGCTAAGTAGGCCTACTTTGCGAATAAACGCTAATATAGCTTGCTAGTAATTTTCGATGCCAGTTAATACTTTGGAAACATATTTGTGTGAACAATTATTTGAGCCGCTTAAAACAATAACCAACCAACAATAACATAGTTAATTGTTACCTTATTTCCACCCGAGGAGACAGGAGCGTTTTTTTGGTTACTTGCTAGAAAAATTCAGTAGGCAAGTGTCATCAGCATTCACGGTTCCAGCCAACTTGAGCTAATCCAGACCAATCACCAGTTGCATTGGGAAAAAGACGTTAAGTAATAAAAATATATCATGTATTAGGTACTGCAGGCACATTAAATATTTAAGTAGATTCTAATTTAAAATTGTGTTTGTACTGCTGTTTATTTTATGTATGCCTCTTTATATTACTTTTTTTTTTGGTACCTGAAAAATAAATGAATGGACATTGACAATTGATAATGTAATGTATTCTGAATTTTCATTACGAATTTGTTTCCATGCTTGTTCCAGCGAGGCACAGTGCCTGTATTCATATTCTCCCTATTTCCAAGACCCATCCAACTGCATTCACCTCTCCTTTGAAAAGACAAGCAGGACACAGCAGGAGGTAAGTTGAGTTGTGTTATTTCGTTATTGACCGACATGGCTGACGAGACACCTGTCCTGGTCTCAGGCACAAAAGAGGCAGGCGAGAGAACATCTTTGCCGCAGAAGTGGCTCCCGGCTGGGTGCGATAGGGGAGGGAGATGCCACACCACCATGTCTGTCCTTCATAGATATTCCGAACGTGTCTTCACCCCAGGTTGCCCTGTCAAGGTCTCCGCTTCCACACTCCCCCTCCGACAGCGGCTGTAAGACAGGGTCACGGATGACACCGATCGGCCCGCCTGCCAGACGTGACAGCACAGCTGGTCGCCTAATGACAGAGGGGCCCTACCCGGCGCACACCTGCCCATCGTAGGCAGGGCAGGCGACCTTGTGAGCCGCGTTGCAACGTCGGACGGGCAGATGTTCCGGCAGAGAGGAGGAGAACGAGACGGACTCACTACAGGGACCTCCGTCTCCGGTTCTCCCCTCAGCTGTAATTGAAAATCGTGTAAAAGGTCAGCTGTGTTCTGAGAGCGCTCGGCTGTCCCTACCTGGTCGTATCTTTCAAGCGGAACCGCGACAACAACAACACACACACACACACACACATATAAAAACACTCGCTGTCAAGCTCAGCGCATGACAGCTTTTGCCTTAGTTACTGCATGTTAAAACATGTACAAACATATAACATAATGGCCATGTAATGACAATATCTGTAAACATTCACGCCAGCATAAATCTGCATAGTCAAGTGGGTGCAGCCCATCTGTCAGAGGCTTTGCCTAGGGGTCCCGGAGAAAGCCCTAATCATGGGGCCCATTACTGGGACGTTGTTATGACATTGGGTCTCTGAGTTGAGGATGACTGCATACGGTTGGGGCCTGGAAGTGATAAAAGTTACGGGGTGATTTAAAATGTGGGGGAATTCTGGACCAATCCAATAGTAACCCTAGCCATGCTGCTGCTGTGTAGTCAGAACCATTGCCTCGCTGTCCTGAATAGTTTAGTCAGTCAGAATGACCTTTGGGCCCGAGTCTCTCCCTTAAGAGGGGTGGCTGGGTTCTGGGTTCTGGGTTCTACCCCCCCCAGTAACTTTTCTCTGTTCCTGCTTCCTTTAAACAGAACCAGCATCGGAGCTGTCAGACACCATCAGCTTCCCCAAGTAAGGAGAAACTGGCTGGGCCTTCAGTCGGAACAGGAAGATCCAAACAGACTATAAAATCGTCCTGGAATACCAAGTCTGGTGATCTGAGGTAAATATTTGATTGGGGGCCACTTCGTAGTCCATTCGAAATACGAACGTGTACTTTGAGATATATAGGAATTCTGACAGTACGTTTCAATAGGTCCTGTCTCTATTTCACTCGGGTTAAAAGGTAATGTTTCTTGGGAGTTGGTTTTGCTGGGGGAAAAAATATCAGAGAGATATGTTTTCGGGACAACGCAGTCAGAGCAAAATTGAAGACATACCCTGTCGATGGTGACATCTCATTTCAGTTTCATTTCAATAATGCATGAGGTTTGAAAAGACATTAGGCAAAATAAGGAACACATGACGCTAACACTCAAACATGTGGTTCGGGAGTGTGGGCGGAGGGGGGGGTTTGTTCATAATAAAAACAAGTGCTGTGACTCGAGCACAGAGCGCAAACAGGAAGGAAACAATCCTGTCCATAAACTCTTCCCAAATGAGCCTGTTATCAATAACACTTGGGTCTAGCGGAGAAACAAAATGTTGCCGGATTTCACAATGTGTGTTTTTGGTTTGACTGCCGTAGACTTTGCCAATAACAATGTTACCCACAATCACTATCCAAACCACACAGCCTTGGCATCGTAGTCTGTCACAAATTATGTTTTGGTTCTGACCGAATGCAACAGCTTCCTGTCTCGTTCTGGTTTCTCTTACCGTCTCAGCCAGAGACAAAGCAAAGGACAGCTGTTTTTTCACTGTAGCAGGGAAGGAAATGCACATTAGAAACAGTTGGGGTGATGACAATTGTGAAACACAGGGTTATGGATCTTTTTTCAAATGTAATAAAAATGTAAATAAAGCCTTTTCCATATCTGACTATGGACATCTCGGGTTTATCGTTACATATATTAACCCAAGAACCACTAATATACCAACCTACTGACAAATATTGGTGTTGTCTCTGTCTATGGATATGGTATCACTTATGTTTGCTATAGCGCTCTTTTACTGTGTTTGTGACTTCTTCCGTGTGTGGAGAAAGGCTGAGTGTTTGTACCCGCTGGTGAGTGTATTCGCACGGCTCAGATTGCACATTACAAAGGGAAGACAGCTTCTGGGCTTGCTGAACTTTTGCTTGTTATCAGGAGCTGGGAGAGAGATGGAGAGAATTGATCTTTTGTCTGCTGGAGGTGCACTCCCCTGGGCCGGACCATCCCCCCCTCCTTTCCTCCCTCTCTGCCTCCCTCTTTCTCATTCTCTCCATCCTCCCCGCTCCCTATTTTTTTCTTTTTCATTCTCTCTTTTATTTTCTCTCTTTCTATCCCTCTCTCATTCCCACCACTCCCTCTCCCTATATCTCATTTTCCCTCCCTCGCGCCCTCTCTCTGTCTCTCATCCCTCCATCTTCTTTCTCTGCATGGCGGCTACCTCCCCTCCAACTGACACTCGTCCTGCCGCTCTGCCGAGAGGAGAGATGTGCGCCGAGCGCCTGACACCGGGATTGATCTGATCTCGCTGTCTTCCCATAAGCTGCATCTCATCCCTTGCTCCCATAGATACTATAGGAGAGCTGCAAATGGGGGATGGAAAGGAAGGAGCAGAGCAGTTCTGGGCAAAGAGGAGAAGATATTGTCAACTCCTATTCTCACGTGTCAAACAAGGAATGTGCAGCGGCCAAATGGTGAGGACTCAGGAACTCTGGGAATTTAATGATATAAGAGAGGTTGCACCGTATAGCTCATGGGACTGGGTTTCGCGAGATGAGTGACCTTCAGACGACTCAAACCGATGATTACCAGGAAATCCTAAACATCAATTTAAATAAGTGTCTCGGGCATCTTTTGTTTTTTCCCTATAAGTTCCATCCGTTCAGAAAGTATATTTTGCTTCTCTCAACCAGCACTGTGTTTCAGTTAGTCGGCGAGTGAACCGCAGACCTGTTTTATTCAAGTGAGCTGCAAATGGTATGTTAAAGCTAATGACTCACATGGATACGGCTGCCCGCAGAAAAATAAAAAATCCCTGACATTTTCCTGCCTGGGCAAGAATATCAGCTATGTGTTTTTTTTCTGGGAGAAAAACTCCACGTTACAGTGTGCTGGCCAGATGTTGGTGGTAGTCAGAATGTTATACCGGAGCCCACAAAATGTTCAAGCCCACACATACACGGAGAGAAATCAAATCAGGCCATCACTTCGGGCCAGAAAATGCACAAATAAATGGTGTTCATCTGATAAACTTCTTTTCTTGGATTAGTATTGGAATCACCCTTATTTCTTTTGATGGAATAGAAAACACCAGGGAGACTGGTGGTGAGAAAAAACCCCACCTCTAAATAAATCTGAAATAATGTTGAAGGTTTGGATAGTTGAAGTGAGCGCGGGGCCAGGCTCCTGCCCAGTCGTATTATCACTGTTGTTCTGGGTCTTCCATCTTTGTCTGTGATTTCATTCGAGCACTCGCATATTTTTACTTATGATTAATCACACGGAACAGATTTTTCAGGGCAGATTTAACACAAGTATCACAAAGCCAACTTGACAAGTTCAGCCCTTTCTCCACCAGTATGCCATGTCCAGGGTTGGCAAAGTATAGTGTGTGTTTCTACCACGTGGGGGGTTATACTATTTGAGAGTTATTTGAAAGTTACGGTACCTGGTTATATATTTATAATATTTGAAAGCTACAGTACCTGGTTTATATATTGTAATGTATGAGGTTTTCAAGAGATACAGTGCATGAATTATAAATACTATGTATGAAGTTCTACAGAGTTCTACAGAGTTAGTGGACTATTATTATTGCAATATATCAGGTTCTGTAGTTATAATCCATGGATTGTATGCAGCCACTAAGGTTGCAGTACTACAGAGTGACAGGATCTGGATTATATAATGTATGAGGTCCTAAAGAGATACAGTACCTGGATTTCATTCAGTGCTCT
Organism: Esox niger; assembly: GCA_016801105.1. Taxonomy (NCBI): domain Eukaryota; kingdom Metazoa; phylum Chordata; class Actinopteri; order Esociformes; family Esocidae; genus Esox; species Esox niger. The sequence goes on from JACXGJ010003472.1 coordinate 22,124, forward strand.
CCAGATTCATTGGCATCCTAAGTAAACATGACCAAATAAAAGGCTGTGAAAACATGTCATTGTTGTTCATCAGCCTAATCTTACACTCAAAATATCATATGAATCGTATGAACTCAGAAACATGTGTTCCCACAGTTATTGGTACCCCTGCAGTTTGCACTTTAAGCACACCCTGCCATGTTAACAGCTCTGAGTCATCTAATGTAATATTTGAAGAGAAGGGAGAACACAACAAGGAATCCTAGGTTTCCTGCTCGGGATATTCCTCAGCTCACCCCACAAGTTTTCTGTGAGATTTTGATCAGGGGACTGTGATTGTAAAAGTTTTATTCTAAGGTCAGGGAACTGTTTTCATGCAGATTTAATGATATGCTTTTGATTGGTGTCCTGCTGGAAGATCCATACGTTGACCAAGTTTTAGCCTCCTGGCAGAGGCAGGACAATTTTGGTCTGAATGTTACCTTGTATCTTAACAAGTTTCCCTGGGCCTTTGGAAACAGACCCACAACATCACAGATCCACCACCATACTTCACAGTGGGTATTAGGTTCTATTCTGCATGACCGTGGCTCATTTAACTCCGTATATTTTAGTCTTGTTGGACTATATATCCTGTTTCCATTCAAAGGTCCAGTGAAGAAACTCCAGGTCCTTAGTTTATGGTTTGATGACAACAGAGGCTTTCTTCTGGAAACCGTTCCAAATAACGTGTTGGCAAGAAGGTGGCATCCAACCGTAGCTTTCTAAATTGGGTGAGCCTAAGATGTAACCAACCTTTGCAAAGGGACATTTGTATTCTCATGTGTCCAAATGGCTCTGTTCCCTCAAGTTGAGGTAGGTTGGCACCAACACAGAGAAAGCGTACGTAAAGGTTTAAACAATCGCTGAAGATGGTCATCATGTCAGTAGACATGAACCAATGGCGCGTTGTGTTCAGGAGACGGTAATTTAGCATTTCTTCCAACATACAGCTACGGTATGGGGAGGAGCAGCAGGAGCCGTGGTTACTGTGGCTTCAATTGGTCTGACTGAGGGTCTGTCCATGGTTAGTGACCGTTAGTGGCATTGGGAGAATGGGGGGGGTGTTGAGGGATGTGTTGAGGGCTACATAACCGACAGGCAGCTACTGCAGACGTGCTAATTTGTGGGTTAGCCAATTTCAAGAAGTTGACGGCCGGATACCCTCCACAAAGGCCCGGGGGGTGGATGGATAGATGGATGAATCCAGTTTAATAACAAAGGGATCTAATTGTTCCCACTACCCCTCCCCCAACATAACTCTCATTACGACCTGAGCTCCGTGCTCTGTCACACAATATTAAGTTGTCGAAGAGCCGGGGCCGGGATAATCGATAAACACTTCACTTGCAGCCAGCCGGGGGGGGAGGTGTGGTGGTATGGAGATGTGTGCCCCCTCCCTCCGCACATTTACCCCCACCGTAACAGTGGGAACCGGCAGCACCCAAAGCCCTCCTGCGTCCATGTGAATGCCGGCGGGACGGCCCGGGGAATGATTGCAGAGCAATAATCCAGAGCGTGAGCTCCCGGGGCCCGGCCAAGGCCCCCCCAGGGGCCCGCGGAGCGTCAGTGCGTCTGAGAGGGAAAGGTGAACCCGGTCACTCTAATTACAGGGCCCGCGCGCACGCGCGCACGCACACACGCACACTCCACCGGCATAAGAAAAGACAGGCCAATTAGGGGGAGAGGAAGATAAGGGGAGGTTTTATTTGTATACTAATTAAGACCCAGATGAAATTCAGATGGGGGAGGAGGTTGAGGAGGGGAACAAGCGGTCCGGTAATAAAGGTGGCTTTAGGTGTAGTTATCTGAGAAGCACAGCCTTGAGATAGTCACCCCTAATCCCACGCTAGAGCCCCTGTGTTGCACTGCAAGGTCTCTCCTAATTTGATCCAGGCCCTTATGAAATTGCCGGGCTTCGACAGCGGGATCATCGACAGTGTTTATTGTCTATTTGGTCCTTGTTAGTGAGTGTGTGTATTGTGGGCGGGGGGGGGGGGGTAAAAATAAAATACCTGCCGGTGTGAATGAACAAACCGGAGTCTCAAGACAACGTTAACTACTGAATGTCCTCTATTATCAAAACTGGCCCTAAAAGCTGACATACTGAAGAAAGGTTGTGTTATTAATCGTAATTAAGTAAGGTGCTTGTACACGTTAATCGCATCAAAGGTGTGACCATTAATGGGGCATTTCACCCTTGGGGGGGCTTTAGTCGGTGGGTATCATGACAGAGATTTCTAGGGCAGTGAGATTTGTTTCACACATTATTGGCCAGGAAGAGCGTGGGAGTGGCTTGCCAGGCAACGCACGCTAATGTGTCACAGTGCGGTATGAACGGGAGCGAGATCTGAATAATTGGAGTAGTCGTGTTTTCATTTTGTGAAGCCTCCACGTTATAAAGGTTGTGCTGCAAGGCAACTTGTTTAACGCCTGTGGTTGTCCATTGATAAAGCCGTTGAATGTCTGTCAGCGATGTGTTTATTAGCAGACATATAGATAAATTCACAAAATGTTCCTCTTTTGAAAAGACTACAACTCTGGAGACAGTATATCCTGCTTTAGCCGAACCCCCCCACAGCTGGTATTCTAAGCATAATCCCAGCAGACTGGCTTCTTGATGACAACACAACGACATCACAATGACATCACAACTGCTAGGGCTGCAGTGGTAGAGAGGGACTGTGTGTTACTGAAACGATGCAACAGTGATGACAATCAAGGAATTGTTTTGGCCATCTCTCTGGGTCCGTTTCAAAGACACAAAATCATATTTGTCCTGGCTCAAAATATCGAGTGAGAATCTGTGAATGCAGAGCCCAATTTATTCAAACAACTTATGTTCAAAGAGGGTTGAAATAGAGTAGGAGAGGAAAGTGTGTAAAGTAGCCCCAGTAGATTTATCAACAGCAGGGCAACGGCATTGATCAACTTCCCCCATAGTTACAAGAAGCCCCTCGAATCAGAAAGCAAAGAGTCCCCGTTATCATTACCCACCACTTACTCCAGTACTCCTCCATCTTAAAAGGGATATTTTTCCCCCTGCTAAAGTTCAACCTGGTCGGCTCTCAAGCCTCATCAAGAAGCATTTCATCCCTTATTAGAGATTAGACTCGCAGAGACCCCCTGCGTCGTGTTGTCACTGTAAGACGTGTTGCCCTGGAATCAAAGCCGGAGCCCCACCGAGCATCAGTAACGCTCCATTTTATCGGCCGACTAAAGAAGACCGCATGTGGCAGGATCTTCAAAAAGTCAAGTAATCTGGACGATTTGACAGCTCGCAGCGGGGGGGGGGTGAGGGGTGGGGGCTCCTGTGGCATCGTTGCTGAGACTGGTTCTCGACATTCTCGGCGAACGGGGCTCAGAGAACCCCTCGGCTTCACGTTGAATTCGCCAGTGAGACGAAAATATTGATGATGTAATAATGCATCGCAAGCAAAGCCAGAAATTAGTATGAGAGAAGAAAGTGTGTGATGTTGAAGTAATGCAGGGAATACAAGATGGGCCCTCATCAAGAGGGATAGAACATCCACTGACGTAGCTACAGATTCTTGGATCTGAGAACGACTTTGTAGAGTTGCATCATGGTAGGTTCAACGTGGTATTATTTTTCTGGGGGAATTGACGCTCGCATTCGTGTTCCTGCGGCGGATAGACATGCTGAACCAAATACAGTCTACAACTTTGAAATGGCAAATGTATAATATTATATATTATACTTCTGAACTGTTGACATAGGTATTTTATTAGATTTTAATTGGATGTAATTTCATAATGTAGGGCTTCCAATTGGAACAGTGGTTTGAACACTGCCCTGCTAGTCATTAGCTACATTGAGGGCTGTAGTTCAAATCCTGGTCGCCTCATAACAACAGGGCCTGGAGGTCTCTAGAGGGTACAGGAAATTTGTCTCACCTAACAACGATTGGACCGACACTTCGTGGGCATCTGCAATCTCAATCATTCTTGTTGTCCTAAGAATTTGCTCTCCTCAAAGAATAATTTCCGTTTGAGCAAGACGCATTGCGTAACAGCTTGGCAAGATGTGTATAAAAGTACAAACGTCCTGATCTTTGACTCTCCCAAACCTGCTGAGCACTATGAGTCAAGGCCGTAATTGCAAATTGGAAATCACACTGGATATAATTAAACTACATTAAACAACACTATGAGTCATTACTCTAAGCCCTGGTGTTTATCTTGTGAAATATCTTGACTAGAGACGAATTATGCATTTGAACGATGTATTTTCTGTAAGCCCATTAACAATATCTACTTTGTAAACACTATTTGAAGTTACAGAAAGTCTATCATCTATGAGTATCTGGCCCTTTCGTCTCTTTCCCCTCAAGCGACAAAGATCAACTGGACTTGGCTGTATTTCTTCAGAAGGAACCATAGACACACTAGAGAAGTGGGTGATACAGAGGAGCAGCTATCAGTTCAAAGTGTTCAGATGCCGATTTTATCTGCCTGGCACTGTGAAGTGGTTTTCTTGATGTCCGCACACTGTAAACATTTTTTTACAAAGTAATTTAGTTTGTAAGTGCTAGTCTGAAATTTGTCAATTGCAGCAGATGAGTAAAATTAGCATATTTTCCCGCATGAGGTGTATTTTCTTCCAAACTGATTGGTTGTAAGTAAAAAACAGTGTTTGATGATGTAAAAAAAAATCTTCTTTCACTTATACTGAATACAAATAAACAGTTAATTATGTCTCCATCACATTTGGTTTTACTCTCTCAATGGTTTTGCTGCAAAAACGTGTCAAATAGCGAATGTGCCAACTAGTTTTGCAGTTAAGCGCAAACCAACACCTCATAAAGTCTGTTGTCCAATGGCTAGCCTATGTGATGACATCATTATGGATTAGTAACAAAAACCTTCACTGTGAAGTTCATCATTGCCTAATCTTTAGATCAAAAAACGACTCGCTGTCCGAAGAAAACAACACAACATGTCATTTTGTATGACACCAAGCATACTTGGATATTAGGCTTTCATCTATAAATCTTTGCTTGTAAAGTTGCTTCCACCATTCTTACATAATGACAATTGTTGACACTTTAAAATGACTGCATGTCAAAAAAACAAGGTTGGTTGTGTTTTGACAAGACAAGGCTGTAACTGCAAATTGTTAGGATTAACAACTATGCAATAAAAGATTGCAGAACCAAATACAATAGTTCTGTCTGTCACGTGTCTGTGTCACCATAAAATCAGCATCATAATGAAATACTTTGGGCCAATGTCTGACCAACAAATATGACTTTTAATAAATCCATAGCAACGACTGAATGGAAAATCATGCGATAATACCCCTGGACTGCAGATGTATTTATATTTTTCGTATTTTTCGTTCCATTGATCAATGTAAAATGAATCGTGTTTACTTGTTTTCTGCTAACACATCAGTCCGATCTCGATCTGTCTGATGTCTCTCCACGTAAACGTTCTCTGCAAAGATTTTTGGGGGATGTGATGCAAGCCATCGCAACGGTGTAAAGGGTCAGCGTGTCGGGCTTCGCCCATCTCTGCAAGAAACCCGCAAATCAACAAAACCTTCCGCTGTACTCCTCGTGAGAACTAAAAGCGTGCATGTCAAAACCGGAACGGACAGTAATTCTGCACAACAGCCTTGCATGTAATGGATTCCAAAAGAAGAAGAAAAATGCTTCTTTCTGTCAGTGCATCCCTTGACGTGAACAACTATTAAAGCCTGTTGGTTTTTGCTTGTCTAGTCTACAATCACCACAGAGTGACTGAGATGTGAAGACATAGGGAGAGTAAGAGAGAGATCCACCCTGGGGGGTCTTGCTGATCTAACTGTCTTCCCCAGGGATGGTGTGCCGGTCTGGGGCCAGCTTCCACCGCTCCTGGGCCCGTCTGTCTGGGTGGAAGGAAGAATCTAGTCCTCATTCAACCGTCGACCTCAATGCCCAGACAAACCTGGAACCTGCCGCTAGCCCCTTCCATCCAGCAGCCATTTCCCACGTGTCTGGCAAACTGCAGGAGCTCAGGGGGGAAAATTGTGTGTAAATAATTGTGTTCCTTCAGCCATTCTACTGTAAAGCCCCTTGCCACTTACCACTCATTCATTGTAAATAAGAATGTGCTTATGTACTCTGGTGAAATCAAAAATCAAATAAAGCAATCTGAGCTTGGATCCCTGTTTGAGGGCCCTGGCAGGTGTTGGGGGGCTACAGAACCACACCGACATGGGTGAACAGTACCGAGCCAATCCCGGCGACCTCCACAGTGACTCCTCGTGTTATTAGCCCGTGAGCCCCGGGGGGAGCCGGGCTTTGGAGGACTGCCCACGCTAACCCCACGCTAACACCACGCTAACCCCACGCTAACACCACGACAAGCGGACAGGATAACAGCCAGGGAAGCACAATAAGGCCTAATTAGCTCCGCCAGTCCCCCACTCGACGTTACCCTCCTCCTGTCCTACTCCCTCCCTCCCCCGACCCTGGCCCTCTTATCGCGCCATCTAGCCATTTAGCAATCCGTGGACCAAAGTATGCGGGTCGGGTCCACTTGAGGGAGAACAGCAATGTTTCTCCATCCTATCGCCCGCCTCAACAGCCTGAGTCTGCTGAGAAGTCGAGGGGGGTATATTGTCAAAGGGGGTCCTTAAGCAACAACCCTGTGCCACTTACGTCTAGAAACAAGGTGCCGTAATTTAGAATGCGTTTCAGGGCAATTAAAATGTAACAGGCACAATTACTTACTTTTCCACCGGGGACACACTAATCAGCCAGCGTGTGTGTTTGTGTGTGTGTGTGTGTGTGTGTGTTTGTGTGTGTGTGTGTGTGTGTGTGTGTGTGTGTGTGTGTGTGTGTGTGTAATGGGCTTACAGCCTTGACACCGTGGAGACACAGACATGTCTTCCGTATCGCCAGGGCAGGGGTTTTCTCCATGACTACGGACCTGCCGTTGCTAATTGTGGCCAAAGTTTATAAATAAAAATCAGCTGCTTGCTCCTAAATGCTAATTAGTGCTAAAGATCAAATTTACGATTTCGTAAGCGCATATTTCTCCAAAGGCTCAGGTCGTGTGCCCTCTACACATCACTCGGTCATACACAGCCTTGTAGGTAATCTCTCTGTGGGGAAGGGAGAGGGGCTGAGCTGGGAGCGTGAAGGAACACAGGCATAAATACTAATAGTACTTAGTGGGTACTTAGGGACTCGGAGTTCGTGCGATTTATTGAGCTAGCTGGGCTTCTGAAGCAGGCATACCGTGTACGCTCTCTCTTACATGCTAAAGTGAAGGGCTGACACACCTCAGAGGCTAGTCTGTGGAAGGAGACATCACAGGCTAGCGCTATCGTTTAAATCAAGATGCTAGCAACATGATCCTTTTTTTTTTTTTACTTTTTTGTGCTGAGGACCATCTCAATGCTCCCATCCTCTAGGGGCCGCGTGAAAAAAATGATTGACCGTTGCTCTCTATGAATGATTTTTTTTCTTCCTTGATATCTCTTAAGATAGTAATAGTGCAGTCCATCAAGAAATTCTGTTCTATATTTTCCAGACACGTTCTGGGAATCAGAAACAACCATGTTTAGAATTTTGCCGATCACCTTAAGTAACGCACAAAAAATTCTCTAATCATATAAACCACAATAAATGTAGGCCTAATGTAGGTTTTTAGTCACTCAATTGCATCACAATTTTATTGGACAGAGGGGCATTTGTTTTGTGATATCACCACGGTGGGTTGAAAGCAGGAGACGTGGAGCAGAGTGAGGTTGGGTAATCATCCTTTAATTCCTTCTTAAAAACTGAACAAAAAACAACAAAAGGAAAATAGGGCGAGACACAATCAGGAACTGCCGCATAACAAATAACAAAAAACAATTAATCACAAACTGAGGAGACTAATGGCAACCTAAATAGGATCTCGAATCAGAGGTAACAGCTGCCTCGTATTGATTACACTCGACAAAGAGGCATGGAGATGCCAAGAGGCACCTCTGTGGTCAGGCCCTGACTTTGGTCCCCAGGCGCATGGAGATGCCTAGAGTGCCCCAGCCAGGACCTGAAACGTGGTCTCTTTTTATGTACCACATAGCATGTGAGGGTCATAATGGAAAACTGACAGCACATGCATGTTCCTTAGAGTCCTACCTTTAATTAAGTTGGTCCTTTTAGCTAATGTACCCAATCATTTATAAAGCTTTTTTTAATTATATTTATAGATTTTAATTCATAGGAGTGAAATATAAAGCACATTGAAGGTTAGCACATCAATCAGTTGGAATTATTTCATAATAATTCCAACTTACATTCCTTGGACCAACAAGGCAGTCCTACACTAACCAGTGCTGTCTTTGGACCAGGGGGTTTGAGAAAGGCTGAGCTACCTTCCACCATCCTTCCACGATTCTTCCACGATCCTTCCATGATCCTTCCACATTGACAGTTACACACAGTGTCAGATCCATAGATACACTGACTGATGAAACTCTGGACATTCCTTTTTTTGCGTTTTGTCTCCTTCAGCCGTGGTTTCATGTTTACATTTTAGTCATTTAGCTGGCGCCGCAGTACATCGAGAGCGACATACATATATTATTACGTACATTTTAGTACCTACACATATTTAGGTTTAATTTGAGCAACGGGGGAGGAGAAGCTGGGGTTGATTAGGTCACAGTGGCAGGAGGTCAATGTAGCCAGAATACATCTGACAATACGTCCCTTAACATCTATAGTAACTTAACTCAGAAGAGGTCTCAACCCATAGACGGGTCTGTTTAAAGCAACTCCATTGTCAATATTAAGAAGAGCTCTGACAGGAACTCTTCTCCTTTTGTAAACTCTGCGCATCAGTTTTATTTTTATTTTTTTACATCACAGCATTGCTTCGCCACCGGGCTCTAAGCTCGACTATTGATCCAAGTCACGACATCAAGGTGCGGTTTAGACGGCGGAGAACGTGTTGAGATCCGCGACGGGACCGGCCTGAAAGAGAAGAGAACGCCTCGGCTCCAGCCTCTAGGCCACGCCCGGAAGAGTGACAACTGCCGAGACCACTTCAATGGACCTCAGTGTGCCCCCAGCACTTTCTAGTCCCCACTTCAAAGACAAGCAGAGCCTCTGGCAGTTCCCTCCCCCCCCCTCTATCCCTCACTATCTCTTTCTCCGGTCCTTTGGGGAGGCTGGCCCTCCTTGCCTCCTCCTTGCCTCCTCTTTGCCTCCTTCTCCCCCCCTCCCAGGCCTGTCAATGTCAAAGCCGGAGTGAGTCCAGTCAAAGCCAGCCATTTCTCTCTCCCTCTCTCTCCAGTGTGCCGGTCTCTTCTCCTCTGCATGGCTGGCCCTCTCTGACAAGTGGAAATCACAGAGATCCGAGCAGAGAAGACTTCTGAGTGCCTACCCTACAGCAATCAGTGTCCCGAACCTTAAAGATGACACAGAGTGCATGCATCTCCCTATACTTCAGAAACCACTCGCAGATTTTGAGTTTCACACACGTTTTGAAAGGGGGCAAGAAATACATAAAACCGGGGGGGGTGGGGGACGTGGGTCTGCTGTTCTGCACGGTGATGTTTTTTGACTTTCTAGGATAAATAGAAGAGGAAGGAGAGAAACTTGACTTGCCAAAAGGGACCTTGGGTTTTGCCCTGTGGGCACGGCTGCTTTCATTTTCCTCTTCCTCCATTGCTATTCCCCCCGGTTTCCCGGAGTTATGATTGAGTTTCACATATTGGAGTTATATCTGGCAACGCGGCTTGTTTATCTGCCGGGCTTGATAACTGTACTGATCCGGGTACGAGAAGGGGAGGGGGTGGCGTCGAAGAGGGGGGACTAGGACTCATAACATCTCATCTTTCTATCTGTCCGCATTGATTGAGCCAGAGTTTATTAGTAACACAATCCAGCCATTTCTTCCTCTTATCTCTAACTCCAGACTGGACCCAAGCTGGGCTCCCCCGGAACCCCAAGACCTGACGGGCTTGAGTCTGGCGTTGGAGCTGGGCTTTCTTTACCCTGGATGGGACGGACATGATGGGTTTGCCCACCGGTAATACAGTTATGTGAGAAAGTTGGTCCAACCTGTGGAAAGTTGTATTCATTCATGGCTAAATTCCAGCCGCCCAGACTGACAACGATAACCTAATTTTAAAAAGATCCCGCACAAACCATTTGACTTGAAGCAGGCCACGCATGCAAAAAAGCGCTTTTCAGTTAAAGCGCTACTGTGGAGAAGAGTGGGCAGCATGTCCTTTTAGTCCATGTAAGAGACTGATGGACAGTTCCAATAAGTAATTTCAGTGGAAGGGTGTCAACAACAGCTTTTTAAGCTAGGGGTACTTACTTTACTCTCCATGAAATTGCTTCTCTGACGATTTTTTGTATTATCGGACTTTTGAGTGTTATCTTCAAATCATTTGTTTAAGTTAGGTTACTTAAATCTGTCAGTAGAGTTGAAGTGAAGATTACATATAAAAATAAAAACACGACTTTTGAAGGGGTGTACTTACCTTTTTAACTTGACTGTAACTCGTTTGATTGTGTGTGTGTGTTTGTTTCTTTCAATTAAAGTCCAGCCCCAAAGTTACTCCCTTGATGTCCGCTGTGGGACTGGGTTGGGCGCGCTCTGTTTCAACCTTTTGGCTTTTATAAAGAAAACTCCATCAATTTTTTATAGCACTCTTTTTTTTAATCAATACAAACACTATGAATGATATTCCACCCAGGTCTCAGACCAGTATGAAAGGGGGGAGGGTTGTTTGGCAGGGGTGTGTTGAATAAGACACAGGTGGTGGAGTGTAGAGGAATCACGGAAACCCCACTCTGCAATAATTCCACCAAAATGGAAGTCTCTGAGGTGTCTCCGATTGTCTCGCGCAGGAGGGGTTGAGTCCGGCCAGACGTAAGAAGGAAGGAGAAAGACAGAACCGGGGATAGATTAGATGGAGAGATAGGCGGAGAGCGAACAAGGGAGAGAGCGGGTGAGGTAGAGAGACGAGGGGCAGAGTGGTGTTTGCTGGACCCTGGCTGTGTTGCAGCGAGGCCTCAATTATTTATGGTGTGGTGAACATGTCAGGAGGCCGCCAGACAAGCGCAGCGGCAAGGCCGAGCCCGGGCGGCCGGCGTATCAAACAGTGCGTCCACGGGCAACCCAGACCCACAATGCACCTGGAGCAGAGCCGCAGCACACCTCGCCGTGGAGACCCCAACGCTGTTCTCTGGATAAACAGACAACAAGGCTGCCTGACTACCGACTCATTCTCTTGATTCTCCTCTGGAGCCACGGCTGCCAACGTTGTTGTTGGGATGCAGGACCCAGTGGGTTCTATATTTTTATGGCTTTAGTCTTTATTCTAGACTGTATCTCCTTTCTGTTTTCTAAGTCCTCTTCTTCTCCATTTGACTCCCTCTTGCTCTCTCTCTCGCTCTCTCTGCCTCTCTCTTCCTGTCTCTCTCTGACTCTCTCTTGTTCTCTCCCTCTGATTCTCTCTTCCTCTCGCCCTCTACCCCTGTCTTCCTCTCTCTTCCTCTCCCTCTCTGCCCCTCTCTCTTTTTATCTTTCTTTTGATCTCTCCCTGAGTGTATTTGTTGAACCCCAAAATGTCCACACTAGCTGGGGTTCTAGTTCACAAAGTGACTTGGTGATCGACTGCAGTTTTTTTAACTTTATTTACTTCCTGTTTCTGCACTTTCTCAAACCCACTATAGGCACAACTATACAGCACTGTTGGTACAACTAACAGAAAATCTGCTCAACATTTCCTTGAAAAGTTTATTTCAAATATTTCTACCTAGGAGTTATAATCCACCCTTACCAGGGTGAAATGTTTGCTATAAAAGAAAATGATTTAAATGGCTTGCTTATTTATTCTCCCCATGTTTTGGCTTCACAGCCTAATAACCCTGATCCTCTGCCACGATACAGCATAGGGTCACCCAGTGACGAGCTCTCTGATTGGTTCCCTGCTGACACTGACAGGGAGCACGGAGAGGTCAATCTGGGCCTGCCCTGAGCACAGAGGATTCTGGGACGGCTGCCCACAGCCCTGGGATGCCCGCGGTTGCCATGGCGCCAACAGTCCATCATTCCGCCACCTGTGAGTGGAGAGGACATTGTCAGTTAGCTGATGCAGAGACGGGGCTGAGCGTGAAAGGTTTAACGTGTCACTGTGCAATTAAAGTCACAGACCAGCCAGATTCACTTCCTGTATTTTCGATCAAAAATGTAATGGAAGCACTGAAGGATTACACTAGATCACACGTTAAATTCATGGAAAACAGCAGGTGGCAGCATGTAACTAGCGATGGTTTTTAGATGACCAAACAGAAAAAACATAGAAGAAGTAGTTGGCCAGCAACCGTTGTTTGGAATACGGTATTCTTTTTTATTTATCAGCAAAAAATACTTCTAAATAGCCGGGGCGGCTTTTAGGGGCCTCTTTTGGCTTCGGTAATGCAGACATGGAATTATGGGAGCTTAGAGGCAAACCCAGGTGCAGTCTGTTTTTACTTTTGTTCTTTTCTCTTCAGATTTTAGAGACACAGAACATGTATTAGAAACTTTCCAGAGAGAATTGTTCTGGACCCTTCCACATGTGATTTCATACTGCAGAGATTTTTGATATACTGTTCTTTATTTTTCCCTGGTGTTTTGTACTTGCATGAGTGGTGATATGCTTTGGGGTATTGGTTAACCAGCAAGATATCAGCTTTAGGAGACACCGTAAGGTAGATGGGAGAGACAGAGACAAAGAGGTAGAGATGGGGGGGAGAGAGAGAGGGGATGAAGCAGGGGGAGAGAAACAAGGGAGAGAGAATGAGGGGAGAGAGAAAGAGGGGGAGAGAGAGAACTCCTCTGTTTTTTGAGTAGTTTTAAGGACAGGCAGCTCTCAACACAGCTTGACAATACATCATTGGACAATCCCTTGGCCCACTTATGCACTCTTATTCTATTTTAACCAGCCCGACCTGAAATGTGTGGCACCGGAATTGGATAGGCCTTCTGATACATTCAAGACATGCAGCAGCACTGCATAATGTCCCTTGGATGAAAAAAAGAATACATTGGTTGTTTTATCAGTCAATGAATCCCTTTTCTCTCCCTGTCTTTTATTCTCTTTTGTCTTGGGGTTCTGACCTACAGAAATGTTACATGTTTCTGTTAGACCTGAACTCCTCTACCACAATCTAAAATTAATTTGCAGGGAAAGGTTTGTGTTGTCCACTTCGTGTCTCTCGAGAAGTTACCCTCCAATTCCCATCTCTGTTTGCTGCCTCGTGCTACGTTTATTCCATTTTGACAGGAGAAAATGGCTTTTGTTTCAAAGGTTAGACTGTCAAGCTGCTAAAGGACAGTTGATGGGACACTGTAAGGATTCTTTTTAGCCTCTGATAACCAGACAGGACATTGAGCCTTCAGTGATCGCCATCTTAAAACGTACATACAGAGCCCTCCAGAGGCATTGGCAGCTCTGGTAAATATTGCAGGGCTGCCAATATTGTTTCTTATCAGCTTGATCTTACTGTGCACTTAAATTATCATGCAAATAGTAGACTGAATATTGTTTGAAGAAAAAAAATAAAGACCTGGAAGACATTACAGGAGACAATTTATCTTGGCATCAATAGGATGCACCTATTGTAAATAGTTCTCAAAGACTGGGATGAACTTTAAAAAGTAAAATATAAAAATATAGATTACAATACGATTTTTGCTGGGGGTGCAAATCGTTGTGTCACGTGTATTTTAGGAGAACATGATATGAGAAGAGGCGGTGCTGTGGTTAGCACTGTTGCCTCACAGCAAGAGGGTCATGGGTTCAAATCCCTGTGACCCTGTGCGCAGGATAAGCGGTTGACGATGAATGATATGGGTCAGTGATAGGTTAGTTAGATGTTTTTGAGTATAAGATAACATTTCTTCACAGCCTCTCATGTACATATTTACAGAGGGTGTCAATAATTCTGGAGGGCACTGTTCATTGTCCTGATGGCATGAGAAATCTGAAAAACATCACTAAGAGGGACTGTGTTAGTGTCAACAAGGTTGAGCGCAGCCAACTGCCAGTCTGAAGCGTGACGCCATTGTTTAATCAAATAGTTTTGTTCAAGTCAAACATCTGCGGGCTGAGTGTTATTCAAGGCCTCCGTGGAAACTGAAACGGAAAAGATGAGTGAGTAACGAGTGTGTGAGAGGCATGCTTTGTTCCCAAGGTGGAGTGAGTGTGTGTGTGTGTGTTCCTGTTTTACCTTCTGAAAGTCCTCACTATGAGAACAAACAGGGAAATGTATGCAAAGTGAGAACATTTGGCCTGTCCTCACTTAAACAAGAAGCTTCATCTGACTTGGGGTTAAGGTTAGAATAAGGGTTAGGTTTAAGTTTAGGCATTATGTGTTTGGTTTAGGAGTTAGGTTTAGGTATGAAGGTTATGGTTGAGGTTAGGGGTTAAGTAAAATAGTTATTGTTTACAGCACTAAATTGCCGGTCATCTGTTTGATTGTAAAACCTACGAGTGTGTTTTTATATGTGTGTGGTAAGACACTCTGGCCACTGTTACTTTTCTCTTCTGCAAAAATTCAACCCTTTTCCTCTCTTTTCCATACACTCCGTCTCTCACTTTCATCGCCCCTCACTCTCACCCCTCTCTCTCCCTTTCATCACCCCTCTCTCTCTCACTCCTCTCTCTTCCTTTCATATTCCCTCTTCTCTACCTGCCTCTCACCTCTGAGAGATGACAAGGATCAAGAGAAAACTACAGAAAGGACTCTTTTCCTCACAGAAAAGAATGTTATAATAACACACGAATAAGTCGTGGCCCACACCATTGTCAGAGGTTGTCCTTTACCCTGAGATCAGTGGCTCGCTTTCTCTCCTGACACACATATTTCCACTGGAATCCAGGGAGCATAAGTCATCTAGAGAAACCAGAATTAAACTACAACAATTCAATGACCAAACTGTATCAAAACAATGTTATGACCAAACTCTACCCACTTATACTGATGCAGTTATATCTACGAAAAACCGTCACTGAATCCCACAAAACCTTTAGGCCTTACTCACACACACAGCATCAATCCACTATGCCTATTCATGCATGTATGTGAGCAACAGACGTTTCCCCCGTTGCTACCAGTTCAGCCACGCCGACTCACCTCACAACCTGACACCTACAGTGGATAAAGTTAACGCGCACTCAACGCAGAACCCTCAGCAAATGCTCCGCGAGGCGATGCTGCAATGCTAGCATAGCGTTCCGCTAGGTATGGGTTAACGTCCCATGCGTCACAGAACACTGGGGGCGTGAACGAAGAGCTCGGGTCAAATGAGGACAGAGAGGAGCAGAGAGTAGCACACACTTGCTGAATGTACGCTAGGCTTTCTGAAATCCATGAATGCGCTTCTAGAAACTCACGTTGGATTAATCGGACCCCAGAATTTCCACATAATATATAAAAATAAAAGAACATACTCAAAGCTATATTGTTTATTACAAACACACACACACACACACGCACAATAATGCTCTCCTACACACTGCTAGGTTGTGTGGACATGGCAGAGGCAGCTGTGTGCCCTGAGATGGCACCAGTGACTGCTTCATCAGCATCCCATAATTTATGTTGTGGTAATTAGGTCCCTGTGGCTGGCCCTGGCTGCCAGCGGTGGCTTCGTGCTCCTGCGGATAGAAGGGTGTGTGTGAGAGAGAGAATTTGAGTGCGCAAGAGATGGAGAGAGACCTAGAGAATGAAGGAGAGAGATGGAGAGAGACATAGAGGATGAAGGAGAGAGATGGAGAGAGACCTAGAGGATGAAGGAGAGAGATGGAGAGAGACCTAGAGGATGAAGGAGAGAGATGGAGAGAGACCTAGAGGATGAAGGAGAGAGATGGAGAGAAACATAGAGGATGAAGGAGAGAGATAGAGAGAGACCTAGAGGATGAAGGAGAGAGATGGAGAGAGACCTAGAGGATGAAAGAGAGAGATGGAGAGAGACCTAGAGGATGAAGGAGAGAGATGGAGAGAGACCTAGAGGATGAAGGAGAGAGATGGAGAGTTAACGAAAAAGAGACTCCTCTCAGACATCAGTCGCATTTACATGAACATGCCCTCAGCAATGGCATCAACCCTAGATATACACCAGTCATAATTAATGCTGGTCAATTATTAATGGAACAAGAGTCCTCACTGTGTGTGTGTGTGTGTGTGTGTGTGTGTGTGTGTAGGTGTGTTTTTCTACCCCACCGCAATGCTTCAGTTGGAGAAGGTTTCTCTCTTTCTTACACACACACACACACACACGCACACACGTGCACACACAGATGCACACCTTCAATGATGAGGACGAACGCCATCGCCTGGAACCTGGGTACGACCCGGCTCATTAGCCACAGCCAGGGTGAAAGGTCGCCGGCGCCAGGGGGATGAGCAGGGGGCCACGGACACTCCGGCATCCCAGCAGGAGCACCTGGAGCAGGGTGCTGTCGGCTGACACAGGGAAGTATGGGTCAGCATCACACGGGTCCGGTAGGACTGGAGGAGGCCCTGGGAGAGAGATGTAGACCCACGTCATACACCTACACACACACACACGCAGAGGCAAAGGCATTCACTAAGGGATACAATGGACACCCTCAGATGCCTAAAATAGCATTCTGTGAGCGCAGAAAGAAAGACGGACAAGCCAACAGACAGTACACACTGTGGACAAAAGAACAAAGTAACCGGCTGAATGACTGCAGTGCATGGGAAATATTCTGTGTACTGTTTGGCAAGACTCAAGCAAAACACTGACAGATTCAGTTGACTCATTTTCTATTATATGGTCACACCCGACCAGTGCATTTTTTTAATAAATATTATTCTTGGCGTTTTCAGGTGTATAGCCTTGCTTTATCACACAATTGCTCGGGGGGATATTCATATTTAGTTCAAATTTTCTCTGGCAAAAACATACTAATATGTTAATGTCACATCCTTGCTCAGAACACTATACATTCAGAAACTACAGCAATTGAATGTGAGAATATATAATACATTTCACTGATTGATCGAATACATTTTCTGCGTGAATGATCTCTAACACCAGAGGTGAGGTAAATACTCATGCAACATCCCTTATCAACAAGCAATATTTGCCCACAGGACAGCTTCTGACCGAATGTTTATATTTTATTTGCGGCTCCATTCCAGGTAAACCCCGGACACTGTCAGGAATGGAAAGCCCAGGAGGCGGCTTTAAACTACTGGAACTGATACGTCTGGAACTGATGATCACACCACAGTCAAGGTAACCTCTTTCACACCCTTCTGACATTCCAGTGAAGAGTAACTAAATGTCTGGATGCCTGTCTGCTTTCTTTATATAGCGAGCCATGGTCACATGACTAACTGTCTGATGTGGCAATACATTTGTGAACGAGTTATATAAACTGATGATTTAATATGAATGCTGTTTTTTCAATGCCTTTGATTCACAGCAATAGCCATCTGCTTTCCAGACGTCTGTTTTCCCGCGGTTGTATTTTGAAATAGTGTATTAGGCCTACAGTATGCCTATACTTGCCTCAACAATTATGGGCTTTTTGGTATTTCCTGTTAGAGCTGACAAAATGGAGGCCTTAAGACTGTATGCTCTAAAAAGGAAGGAGGATCTGTAAGGTGTTCTTCAAATTGAAACTGCAGGGAACCCCTTGCAAGTGGATCTTTATAGAAGTCTTTCAAGAACACTCTTAAGAACACTATGGGTTTGAATGCTGAAGGGGGTTCTTTACCTAAAGGTTTTTTGAGGAACCATTAAAAATAGCTATTTGAAACACCGGTTCAAGTTTTCCCGTTAAAGATTTCTTGGGATTCCTTCAAGGGTAAAATTATCTTTCACCTTGTCTGTTTGAGGATTCAAACCAGAGACCATTTGGTTGCAGGTCCAACTTTCTTTGCCAGAACAGTATAAAATGCTAAATGTAGTGTTTGCGCTCCTTTAACTCGGATCACAGTACGACTCAAATTCAAAAATATGTTTTATAAATGCAAACATCTTTATCGGGGTCCACATTCTAGCAAATAAGAAAACGGCTTGCAAAACGTCACACAATTAGTTGCAATATAAAAACATTGGCAGCTCAAAAAGTTTGAAAGAGATAATGAAACATTATCAAGCGATTGTCATGGATATGGAAGCTGCATCTCTGATCTGCTGTGTGGCCTTTGTCTAACCTATGTCTTATGATTTCAAAAGAGAAAAGTTTACCTTCTAGTCTCTGGCTTTATTGCTGTGTGCAACACGTGTCTATGGCTGTTATTATCACATACAGTGGATTTAAGAGGTCTACACACCCCTGTTAAAATGCCAAGTGTTTGAGATGTAAATTTTTTTGGGACAAAGATAAATCATGTCCGAACTATTTCCAACTTTAATGTGACCTATAACGTGAACAATTCAATTGAAACACTAACTGAAATTCTTTTTGGGGAAAAAAATATACAACTCACAATAACCTGGTTGCATAAGTGTGCACACCCTTAAACTAATACTTTGTTGAAGCACCTTTTGATTTTATTACAGCACTCAGTCTTTTTGGATAGGAGTCTATTAGTCTATTGGCACCTATGCACAGCTCTCTTCCCATCAACCCACAAATGTTCAATTGGATTCAGGTCTGGGCTCTGCCTGGGCCAAACCCGAACATTCCTTTGGTGAAGCCATGGTTTTGTGGATTTGGATGTGTGCTTTTGGTCGTTGTCATGCTGCAAGGTGAACGTCCTCTTCATCTTGAGCTTTCTAACGGACACCTGAAGGGTTTGTGCCAAAAATACCTGGCATTTGGCACTGTTCATAATTCCTTCTACCTTGACTAAGGCCCTGGTTCCAGCTGAAGAAAAACAGCCCCAAAGCATGATGTTACCACCACAATGCTTCACTGTGGGTATGGTGTTCTTTGGATGATGTGCAGTGTTGTTTGGGCCAAACATACCTTTTGGAATTATGGCCAAAAAGTTCAACCTTTCATCAGACCATAACAAATTTTCCCATGTGCTTTTGGGAGACTTGATATTTGTTTATGCAAACTTCAGCTGGGCCTGGATGTTTTTCTTTGTAAGAAAAGGCATCTGTTTTACCACCCTACCCCATAGCCCATTCATATGAAGAATACGGGAGATCGTTGTCACCTGAAGCACACAGCCAGTACTTGCCAGAAATTCCTGCAGCTCCTTTAATGTTGCTGAAGGCCTCTTGGAAGCCTCTCGTCTTTTCATACATTTGGGAGGGACGTCCAGTTCTTGGTAATGTCTCTGTTGTGTCATATTTTCTCCACTTGATGATGACTGTCTACACCGTGTTCCATGGTAAATCTAATGGTATGGAAATATTTTGTACACTTCTCCTGACTGATCTTTCAACAATGAGATCCCTCTGATGCTTTGGAAGCTCTCTACAGAGAACTAAGAACTAAGAAAATGTCAGGAACAGCTGAACTTTATTTGCGATTAATCAAAGTCACTTTAAATGATGGCAGGTGTGTGATGACTTTTATTTACCATGAGTTTGAATGTGATTGGTTAATTCAGAAAACAGCTACATGCCCAGTTATAAGAGGGTGTGCATACTTATGCAACCAGGTTATTGAAAGGTTTTTAATTATTTTTTCCCCCTCAAAGATTTCAGTTTGTTTTTCAATTAATTTGTTCACATTATAGGTCACATTAAAAGTGGAAAAAGATCTGATAAGTTTTATCTTTGTCCTATTCTTTTACATCACAAAAACCCAGCATTCTAACAGGTGTGTGTAGACTTTTTATATCCACTGTATCTGTACATTTGCCGGCACACACGCCAACACACGCGCGTTTTCTGGTGTATTCTTTGGCAATAAACACAAGCCCGTCGAGCATGTTTCTCTGCTCTCTTTGCATCAGAACGATACAGAAGTAAAAATGAAAGGCATGGTTTTTCTCTTCCCTGGACGTTTGTAGATTACAGGGTCAAGAAGCGATGCTAGACATACCTTTAGTGTCTGGGCTGGGTTTGTCTAGGGAGGAACTCCTGGGCGTCTGTTTCTGGGTGGAGGTGGTACGGCGCGAGGAGGGCGAGGAGGGCGAGGAGGAATGCGCATGGGGGGAGGGGTGTGTGCAGAGCTTAGGACATACGGGCCAGAAGAAGGACTGTCTGAGAATGTGCCCCGGCCTCTCAGCCGCAACCTTCAGCGCTCCCGCCTTCCCCGGCCACCGGGTCCCGCCAGCATCTCAGTCGGCCAGCCAGTCATCCAACCAGTCGGCCGGCCAGCGGCAGCGAGGCACCGGAAAACCACCGCAGCAATAACAAGCCTCAAGTTGTCGGAAAGAGAGAAAAAAAAAACGAATAAAATCTACTTTATCCACAAAAATCTAGAATCAACAGAGAGAATGTCAATGTTTGCTCTGAGGGAGGGGGGGACGTTTAAATATACATTTATTCAGAGACCGGGTTGAGATCAAACAGCAAAATTGATCGGCTCTTCTCTCAATCCTTTGCCCCCCCCCTCCTCTTCCCTCCTTCCCTCCATCATTCTTCCTCTTCTCTGGGAATGTCGACTTTCTGCACGGGCCGTCGCCATGACTCTGTCCGCGGTCACCTCTCTTAAGGGCAGAGCTTGAAGTATTATGGGATAGGGTTCGTCCTGCGGCCTTGGGCAGAGATCGATCGTATTGAGTGAGGAGGCTAAGAACACACACACAGTCCAGCCAAACATACACCCGAGCAACCACAAACACACACACGCTCACCTTTCTACTGGACCCTCTCATCTTACCAGCAGGCACAACATGAGTTCCACAAAACCAGACCGACCACAAAACAAGTTTTGTAATCAAGACAAGGCCAATGGATTTCTGCCCAACCCTGAACCCCCTTCATACATCTCCCCAGTATCGGTCTCAAACCCTCTCCGCATTGACCCAAAAGGAAATCCGATTAAGTCACTCTGGCCTATCAGGTGTAATTAGTCAGTTCTCCAATATTGTTTAATTGCAAGCCCCAGTCTCTTTACAATACGGGATTATCAGAAGCCTCCAGTGGTGATCAAATATGACCCGGGAAATTGGAAAGGTAGGATACAGTTCTAAATTAAAAGTGGCCTCTTGTCTCCTGTTAAGAAATAAATGTCTGATTGTGGGTTCAGAATGCTGACCGAGCCAGACAATCTGACGATGATGATGGTCCTGAACTGCCATGAACTCCAGACCACAGCCAGTCTAATGTGCCAGATTGGATTCAGCTAGCAGGAAGTGTTTCAATTGTCAGTTATTGTTTTTGACCAATCAGGCCTCAGTTCACATCTATAGTGAAATGGATGGGTATAGGTGCAGATTTTGTGCAATGGAATTTGGGAAAAGGACTGGAGCAGTAATTCTTCTATTATTTGTTGCAACCTATGGGCATCACATAGTGTTTATACAGTGCTTCTACAAGACTTCAAATGAGGTAGATGGCAAAATGAGGGGGGGGAGGTTATGATCAAATCTTAGGATGGGGGTGGGTGCAGGGCAAATTCTTATGCACACTCTTGTTACATGGAGACGTAAGAATTGGCAATGGAAATGGATTGATAAGACTAGATAATAGCAGATATATAGAGAGAGTGAGTGGCACTCCATGCAGTGTCTCACACACAGTATATTGCAATTGAGAGACCTTGGTACTGATTCATGATGAAACATCGTGAAAAGACATAGATACAGTTGGCCATATCTTCACAATATGGACCGTTGGATTAGTCTTTGCTTCCTGAACCTCCGTTCTCACTGTGTGTGGAATGAAGACACAGCCTCCACCAGGCAAGTTTACCACGGTCCCCTAGTTCTGAACTTGATATACTGTATATTTAGGTTGTTTATTGAAGACTTATTCTGGGAATTCTCATACTTCAGTTCGGATAGACAGTGTAGTTTTAGGCCCGCCAGGTGGATGTTTGAGACAAACGGGCCCAGGCACAGACCTTGTTGTTGTCTGTTCTGTGTCCACTAGAGGCAGCAACCCAAACCGATCACTCTGGGCTTCTCTGCAATGCATTCTGGGATTTTGCGATGAACAAAATAAGAGGCTGGATGTGTAATATGTTGATTATGCGCATGCTCTTTAGCCATTTAAATCTTTAACCATTTAAATCTTCAGCCATGAATAGTTTGAAAGGGAGTGGTTTTGATGACATTACACGGGCCAGGAATCAGCACACACACGTCATAGAACCTCATTTCTGGGAAACCTGATCGGTTTGGCAGCACCACTTTAACTGGCGGCACTTTTACAACCGGCGCAGGTGGCATGTTTAGGGTAATGCAACAAAATCAATATCTATAACTACATGTTTACCTCCCACCCAAGTATTAACTTCTGTTTTAAGAATCCTCTCTGACATAACGGAGCGAGGATCTCCCCTATCCAAATAAGCGCTGAAAGAAATTGCGTTAACCAGATAGAGTGCAGTGAAGTGGCCTCATTTGCAAAACGGCCTTGTCTCGAAACAAGATCCGAAACAAACGCCGTACCAGTGCCTCTCACTCAGTGACAGAACGCAAAGCAGATGTGCCACTCGGTACTGAACCGATTCATCCAATTGAAACGTGAGGGCATCAATCACCATCATCTTTGACGCACGGTGCCTCTGCTGCTGGCCAAGCCTGTCAACAGTGACTGATATGGATGCATCTTAATATACAGTATGAACGTACTCACATGGGCGCACCGCACGCCCGTCCAGTAGTTTATAATGACAACGTATTATGGAGGAGTTGCTTTGCAAACGATTCATAACCCCAGATAAACTGTTAACGATGATTGATATTGTTATTTAGTACACTTCAATGTCTGCTTTCATGCCTGCTTCCCGCAGGCATAAATGTTAACAAAATGTTTTTAAGCCTCCAGAAACAAGGGCTGTTAAATACAGCAAGAAATCAAGAACAGTGCAGTTCTGCTCTATCTGCTACACTTGGAGCTCCTCCTGTGGTTCTGCCCAGACCAACAACATGCTTTAAGTGTCCCCTCTGCTCCTCTTCGGTCCAGTTCAGTCCATCAGCCCCGACCCGTCTGGCCTGTGTCTGCTGGGGACGGTGCACGAGGACTGGCCCGGTTGGTGGCCCAGTGGGACCCGGTCTCAGGGTCACAGGGTCACTGTCCCGACGAGGGTGCCCCGTCACGGGTCGCCTGGCGCCGCTCCGCCACCTCATTATTTATCTCAGTCTGACAGACCATTCCTCTTCCTGCCATCGCCCTCCACCCCACCTCCTCCGCTCCTCGTCACTCCTCTGCTCCTTTCCACTGCGGTTGGCACTCCTCCACCACTCCCCTCCTCTGGATGTAGAGCCAAGCTCCCCGGGCCAAGACCTGCTGTGTCCACCCCTCGGCGCCTCACTCCATCCACTCTCCATCCAGTAGTCCCATTCCCCCACCCTTCAACCTGTAGGTCATGTGATGTCCCGGTTTCACAGGGCAGCTTACTAACGACGCTCTGTGTCTTCCCTTCATAACATGAAGACCCCTAGTCCAGTGACTTCATGAGTACCTAGTTCCTCCGCGGCCCAGCGGTGGGGGTAATTATTTCCCCGGTTCTCGAACTGGACTGTTCTCCGGGCCGGCTCCCCCAGGAGTGTCCAGGACATGGCCCTCTTTTTTCTGTACCTTCATGAGGAAAGGAACGGGTAACGAAGGGAGCTGGACAGAGCCGAGGCCCATGTTTTGGCCGGTGATGAATCGGTCGGCCTTGCATGCTGGAGGTTGAGTGGGCGGGGGGATGACATTCAGAGGACATGAAGAGAAGAGGAAGAAGTCACAGATGACAGAAGGTGAGTGAATTAGCAGCAGATATCTAGTTCACAGAGAGACAGAAGAACGTCACCAGAGAAGTACAGCGCAGCTAAAGTGTCTCTATATTCTGGTCCCTCAATATTACATGTCTATTCTGGGGTTACATTTGCAAGGGACCACCGGTCTGAACATCATGGAGGCCGCAAAGTGCGAACCAGGGGTGGGCATTAACATCAATTGAAAGCGCAGTAATGACAGGAAAATAATTGCTATCATCTTCACGAGTGTTCTGGTTAGGGTGAAGGAATCCTCCAAAGTCATTTTCGGCAGTTTTGTACCTTCCAATTACTTCAAAGTGCACACGGGCCGTTTAAAGTGACACGGCGGTGAGGGGAAAAAAGGGGGTGGAAAAAAACGAGGGAGCGAGAAAATGTAATTAACGGAGGGTTTCATGTGAGCGGCTCTTTGATTTATAATTCAGTAGCGCAGCGGCCCTGCTAGCCCAGGGCTTATGCTCCGCCGAATTAGCCCAGACCCGTGTGACTGGGAGAGGCGAGGTGAGGAGAGAGAGGCCGGAGCGAGTGGGAGACCAGCCAGCCGACCCACACGGCGGGCAATGTTTGAGGTGGGTTTAAAGAGGGTGGAGGGACGTGCGATTCGTGCCTGGGCCTGTCCGTCTCAAACGTCCACCTGGCGGGCGTCAGATCACAGGAAGCCAGTGGGGGAGGTCTCCGTGGAAGGAAAGGGACCCTCAGAAATACAGCCTGATGATAGGGATGAAAGTGGGCAGGTTGGCAGAGACTGGAAGACCTCCTTCAAACCATACGTGGTACCATGACCTCACCATAGAACAAATCATTATAATACTTTGTGTAAGTCATTTGACGGGGTGCGGACAGACCACACGCGTCGACGTGGCGTCGTTTAGGAGTGCGAGACAACCCCAGTGGGTACAGTGAGTGACCGTCATTGAAGATCCGCCAGATGTTGCGTCTGTGTCCTAAGAAAATTAGCATCACCATGACGAGTCCGAGTAGGCCCGTAGAATTGCTCCTAGTGAGACAGCGGCTTTGATGAAGCGGTGGTGCTCAGTGCTTTCGGTCCGCAGAGGCCCGGTTTCTTCACGAAACCCAGCCGGGCTCCCACTCTGCAGTCCGTCTCCTCCCGGGCTCAATGATCCCTCATGAAGCTAATGTGCTGATTTTACGTTTTCAACCTGCAGTGATCCCCCACAATCCCCCCTGTTCCCTCTGTTCTCCGCTTTCGCATCCCGAGCGGGGATCTGCCGTTGCGGAGGCTCCTTTGATCGCATGCAGACAGTCCCCTGTTAACGGTTTAAAACGTCTCAATTCCTTGACGATGCTGGGCCTCGGCGGTTTAGTTAGAGTGTTTCCTCATCGCCGCGCCCGTGTCCAAATTCACAGCTCCTAAACGAAGAGGAACCCCTCTCTCCCAGATTCCCATCACCAGCGCCGCTTTCAAGTTTCCCCCCCAACAGTGTGCCGCAGATGTAAGCCCTAGGTTTTGTCTCGCCCCATCTTTGTCAAGCCTGTTTGTCAAATACTCAAAAGGGCCAATAAGCCGGGTCTTCATCACTGCTCTCTAAGTAATCCTCCGCTCTGACTTTCTTAATCAATGCAATGGGTGAGAGGAGGTGAACTTGGGGTTGGAAAGTAGGGAAGTGGTGAAACCTGAGGCACAGTCCTTTTTTTTGTTTAGTACTAGAATTGGTTGACGTGACACAATGAGATATTCACGTATCATTTCGCTTAGCACATTTGATGACTTGTTGTGTCTATGTGTCATTCAGCTCAGGCAAAGCCACTCCACAGACTGTGATCAAAGTTCAGTAGGTTAGCCGTTCTTCAAAACCCTTATCCTTTGTGACATGTTGCTATCTGAATGCATCCTGGTCCATATGTAAACTGCTCTTCTCCACAAAAATGGGTCGGTAGATGTGTGTGTGTGTGTGTGTCTGACATGTGTGTGTGTGTGTGTATTTGTATGCGTGTGAGCATGTCCGCAATGTTTCACGGTAAAGAAATAGGCTGGACCTGGGCCGGCGCTGGGAACTGCCAGCCACCTTGGGTAATGTCAACCTGATGGAGGCTCGGCCCAGTGGGGTGGGATGTTCCACTACAACCCTGGGCCCCGGGTCTGGCGCCATAATTAATATGTTGTTCTATCAAAGTTGAAGCATTTGCCTCCGACATGTCCTGCGCGCCGCTCCCCTTATTGAAGACCTGACCTCCAAGCGGCTGAAGGTTGCTCTGGAACTTGGCTCGCCCACGAGAGAAAACATCTGCTCCCCTCGCAGGGCAGACCGGCACGGTGGACGCCGCATCTCAGCCGGCTCCTCTAGCCCAGCAAGAGAGCCCTTCCCCTGTCCTCGCGCGCTGACCCCTGCATTTATAACCCCGCCAGCAGCCCCCGCACCTCCACCCGGGCCCCCCCCCGTCCCAGCGTTGGCCCTCTCCATCACCCTGCCCCTCCTCCGCCCCCCCCCCGCCCGAAGCGTGTGCCAGGGTGGTCACCACACCGCTGCGAGGACTGCTCCTGTCTTGTCATCCCCCCGTCGCAGACTGTCGAGAGGAGGGGAAAGAGGGATGGAGAAAGGGAGGTGGGGATGGGGAAGGGAGGGCGGGAGACATCTGCAGCACTCCCACAAAGCGGCGACGGTTGGAAGGCTGACAGAAGCATCTGTCATCCCCTGGCTTCACACATTCACCTGCTGTCCAAGAGCCTGACTCTCTCCACTTCCCTCTTCTTCCTATCTTGATTGCTACACAGCCTCCCTACAGAAGAATTCTAACATCGCCCGGGGTCGGTAGCAGACATACATTTTAAAACACAAACGTGACCAATATCCAATTGCAATTGTAGTCCAGATTATGTTATATGGTTCCTTATGTGCTATGGTGCCTGTGAATACATGACCTGTGCCACTTTGTCCCAAATGATGTTTCAGGCAAAGTGGTGTAGGCAAACATACCTGCCTGGCAATTACTTAATCATTCTCCAATCACATCGCAGCACCCCCTCACTAGAGCAGATGACGTGCCAGCAACGGCAAGGGGAAGGATGCCAGCCCAAAGCATGACTGACATACACACACACACACACACACACACACACACAGTCAAGAACACCACTGACCTCTGGGAAGGTGCTCTTCAGAAAAAGCCACTTACAGGCCTGAAGAACACTAAACCCTGCTCACTAAACTCCTCCCCTTACCTGAACAGGCCCAGAGAACAATAAACATTACATACTAAACACTTCACCTTACCTTGACCAGCCTGCAGAACACTAAACCCTGCTTACTAAACTCTTCACCTTACCTGAACAGACCCAGAGAACACTAAACCTCACTAAACACTTCACCTCTCCTTGACCAGTCTGGAGAACACTAAAACCTATACACATGTGCAAAGAGCCCTAAAACCTATACACTAAACCCTACACCCTCTGGCCAACAGCCCTAAATCCAACTCCCTGCACACCCAGCGGTAAACACTGCAACATGCATACAGGGATTAGTTATACATTTTAAGAGTTTTAAAATAATTTTTGAGTGTATATCTAAAATATGTAACGGGTAGCATCAAATAAAACACTGATCAAATGGTGCACGAGAGTGCACGAAATGTAAAAGCCTACCACTCCAATCGCAATGGATTTCAGAGACACAAGAAGCATCACGAGCATCAGCCAGTTAATGAGAACAGCAGGCCCTCATGGACCCCTGGAGCAGAGCGGGACGGGACACTGTGCCGACACCTCGTCTGCCAGGGTGAAGGGTAGACAGACACTACCACCATCGCTCCATCCATCCCTCTATCTCTCTATCCCTCGCCCCCACTAGACCCAGTGTCTGAACAAGAACCCCCATTGAGCTGGCCCGGGTCCAACACCGAGGTCTCTCACCCCGCAGGCTGGTCAGGGGTCCCCCTGGCTGCTCTCATGTGCTATTCCTGGGGCCTACCCTGTTTCCCCTCCCTTACGATCTCCCTCTCTTCTCCCGAATCCCCTTCTCTGGGGTGACGTGCCTGTCCTTCATTCATCAGTATCTCCTTTGCTCCCATTGTCTTTACACACAGACATGCACACACCGCTCCTCTGTCCACATAGGTCACCTTCATTCTCTCCCGCCTGCTGAGTTCCTTGGCTAGCAGAAAGGTTAAGGTGGACGTGGCGGTACCGATGGTTATGCTGCGTGGTGGAAGCGGTTACAGGCCCACTGTTACTGGTGGAATGTCATTGACAATGTCAACCTAGTTAGATATGTGGGGAAGTAAAAGCTCACCTTTTCAATCATACTCTATTATGAGTAGGGTCAACCAGGATTTTTCTTCATCTCCGTCACTTCTTTGCGTGATAAAGCATATATGGTCCTGGTCGAGCGTGACCGTTTGATGAGAAAACATGCAAAACGGGAATATAGCGAAATGTCCTACCACATTTTTCATCTTCAAATTGTCTCATTTTATGTAGCGGAATGGCAGGGATGCCTTAGGTGTTTAGAAAGGAGGATGTCTGGTGATGCTTAGCTCCTCAGTTCAAATCCTCACCACTGGATGGCAGTGAAAACAGCGTGAATTCCATTGGGTGCAAGGCTAGAATTATCCACTAGATGTCAGCCTTCTGTAAGATAGAGAAGATGTGACGACCATGTTATCGTTTTACATTAACTTTCAAATAACTGTTCAGTTCTGTCAGGCCTACAGCCCAAACGCTTTAGAAAATACACTTTCCTACAAAGGACGTTTTTTTATGTACCACTTTGTGATAAAATAGTCCAATGTGTTGTTATTAGACAAACTCATATTACAGATGAGACAACTTGAAGAAAATGGGAAGTGCACTTTTTCGTAGCTGTCAAAATCCTAACTCGGATTTGTCGGCAACTACCAGTGCAGCATCAGCACCAAGAAATTGCCTTTGCGCATTTTTTTTAAAACGTACTCCTTATTATAGGGGTGTACTTGAGCAAATTAAATCGCCTTGAAAGGATTACATTCTACACACACACGTCTCCCAATCAGAAGCACAAATAACTGTCCTAGAACGAGTCCGTGCATATAGCTACAAATAGAAAGATGCTCATCGAAATA
Source organism: Esox niger (assembly GCA_016801105.1). Lineage (NCBI taxonomy): Eukaryota > Metazoa > Chordata > Actinopteri > Esociformes > Esocidae > Esox > Esox niger. The sequence goes on from JACXGJ010003472.1 coordinate 51,022, forward strand.
AGTATATTGCTAGGGGTTGATATGTTTGCCCCCCTACTTGGGGCTGTTATGGTAGAATCCATTACCGTGGCGCGCGGGAGGAGCAGGAAAACGTGTGCAGGGAAGGCTACTTACGCACCTAGCACTACTCTGGTAAGCGTTTTAAATGTTATGTTGTTCTGGTCAACATTTTCCTGAATATTTGTGAATACGATACTAACATATATATTAGGTTCTTAGTTCCCTTAAGATTTTTTTCGTTTTGAGCTGCGGTCAAAGCGATTAAGGACAGCTAGCCCGCATGTTCATGTTGTCACCAGAAAGCACTAGAAAGAATATCGAAAGTAAACATTTTAACGTTCGCTGAACAACCGTTCCTGCTTGGAAGAAGTAACTAAGAAATACTCCCCGTGAAAACAAGAATTTTTCAAATGAAAAATTGTCCATAAACGTTACTGCTTGTGTGCATGAATAGAGTGGCTACTGCATGTGTGGATGTTTGGTGCATTTGCTACACACCCACATTTTGGCATTACGCTGTATGCACTGATCTAATTATGCACGGTCTGACTGACACATTTCAAAGTCCCCGGACTGTCTGGGGTTTCGATTAGATCGAGCTTTGAGGTGTGTAATTATTATCTTGTCCTTAAAAATTTAAATGCACATTATATGTTTCTAAGTGTCAACAGTGTGCCAAGAAGTAGTAAGAAGATGGCTCAGGAATTTAAGCCCGGTGACCTGATTTTCGCAAAGATGAAGGGCTATCCTCATTGGCCTGCCAGGGTAAGCCAAAGCATACAGCCGCGAATGCATGAATCGGGCAAATGTATTTCCTCCTTCCTGTCGTAACGACCCTGTGCCCTTTCCCTTCCAATCGCAACGCCCGTTCAAGACGTAGTCAAACGGCAGTTAACGATTTGATATGTAAAAATAAGTCGATTTTTTTTACATACAAAAGAATTGACTTCCAAAATCTGTGATTAAAAATAACTTTTTTCAGTTTTTGTATTCCTAAAATGTATTCCACACATTTGGCCTATTTGCAGACGCCTGTCAAATATAATTCATCACACAAGGAATTCCTTCAAAGGCTGGTGATTTGTCTGGCAAATCCATTGAATGTAATGTATAATTGAATACATTCCCTGCTTTCCTTCTTTTTACCAGATCAATGATTACTCTGATGGCGCCGTAAAACCGTCCAACATGAAGTTTCCCATCTTTTTCTTTGGTACCCACGAAACGTAAGACGTTCTCACCAAGAACCTCTCTAAAGCATTAGTCCAATAACTCCATAATGCCACTGCATACCATGTACAGTCGGCGCCCTCGTGAGCACCGCTAAACTGTTGACTTTCCTTCTCTGTTGCAGTGCCTTCCTAGGTCCAAAAGATATATACCCTTACCTGCCAAATAAAGAAAAATATGCCAAACCTAACAAGAGGAAGGGCTTCAACGAAGGCCTGTGGGAGGTTGAGAACAACCCTAAGGTGGAGCTGAGTGGAGAAAAGGTCAGTCCATCACCACCTAAATGGAGAGTATTCCAATCTGGTTCCACTACGTTTTTTCATTGCAACCCTCGTAATCAGGGACTTGTTTAACCTGGATCACCGGGTGGGTGCAGAACAGAAGGCCCTGAGTGGCAATGAAAAAATGGAATGGAATTGGTTTGAGGGGCCAGATTGGAGCACCTCCGCCCTAAATGGCTATTGTTTGAATGTGGGGTCCGGGCAGGGGGTTCCTAGGTCCGGTGTTGGGAACCCTATTCGATCAACGTGTTGGGGTTTCTTTCATTAGCAAATGTTGCCGTCGGACAGTGTGACGGATAAGGACTCGGACAGTAACCCAGAGGGGGACGAGGAGGCCGACGTTGACAAGAGGAAGACTCCCAAAGTAGGTCTCTTTCACCCCAGCCATTCCACCACGCAAAGAAAATCAGTTAAGTCGTGGTTTATTCTGTTCTCACGGATTCTGCCTTTCTGTTCCCGTGCCCTCTTGGCTGTGCTTGCTCACTCCGTGCCTGTGGAACGTTGAATTGCGCTCTCTTCTTAACCTGTGTGTCTACCGTTCTTCTGCTAGTGTACTTTTCTCAATTGTTCCTGGCTTCGTGTCCAACACTGCGACAGACTTACCAGTGCCAATACACTGTCAATACATTTGAGTATTTGTATGTATATTTTTTTTTTTATGGGGGCGTCTGTTTGTCCAGACTGGAGCCCGATGGGAGCGAGGACGGCGATCAAGGGAGAGACGTTGCACAACCTCGCTAACTATTTTCTATTTCCAAAGGCCCTCTAAAGAGAGGTGTGAATTGGCCCCACTACCTAACCTAACCCCCCCATGCCCTGGGTCCTGTGTGTTTGGTGTTGTCACCCAGGTGTCGGGGACTGGGAGTAAGGATGGACAGGAGGAGGAGGAGGAGGAGGAGGAGGAGGAGGAGGATGAGGAGGAGGA
>JACXGJ010003473.1:0-53436 GCA_016801105.1 Esox niger
AAAACACCTTTTTCCTATCTTCCTATGTCCGGTGTCTTTTGCCCATTTTAATATTTCCTTTTGATTGGAATGCCTTACGCTTTGCAACTCTACCTAGAAGGCCAGCATCCTGGTGTCACCTCTTCACTACTGACATTGAGACTGGTGTTTTGCAGCTACTGTTAGACAAGTTTCAGAAGAAAGCTCTTTGTTTCTGTTTATATTGACAGTGCAGTCGAACCCACAATTGCTAAATACTCAACTTGTCTAAAGGCCAATTTTATTGCTTCTTTAATAATGAACACAAAAGTTTTCAGCTGTGATAACTGCAAAAGGGTATGCTAATGATCAATTAGCCTTTTAAAATGATAAACCTGGATTAGTAAACACAATGTGACATTGGAACACTGGACTGATGGTTGCTGATAACAGGTATCTGTACACCTATGTAGATATTCCATTAAAATCAGCTGTTTCAGCTACCATAGTCATTTAAAACATGAACAATTTCTATACTGTATTTTATGTTATTTTAATGTACACAAAATTTTCTTTTTGTTCGATAACAAGGACATAGTCCCCAAACTTTTGGTAGTGTACTCAGTCAGAAAATATAATCTGTCATGTAGAAGAAAATCTTTTGACCAGGTCAGAGAGAGAATTTTGAGGAAGAGTAGACATATTTGTATGACTATATCACGATAGCGGTGTGAAAACGTTTTCCCCTCGCTGTTGTCTTAAGTTAATTTCAAGTGTTAGTGAATAACCCTACAAAATATGAACATAAATGAACAATTACAGTATTTGTGTAGGTTCTGTACAATTTTATTAATGCCATTTTCAGTCTATAGTATCTAGCAATGGGAATAATTCATATGGGAAATTCTGGAACAGCTTATAGTTATTGATTCTTAAATTATTTTGATGTGTTTTAAAACTATATCTGTCACAAATTTGATAAATTTGCCCTCAGGTCCCACACACAAGTGTCAAATACAGTTACACTACTGAATACCCATGGCATACTGCTAAGGGATTTAAGGAGAATGTTTAAATTAGCGTGAGAAACGTGGGATTTAATAAGGTGAGTTTTGAGCATGGTAATAGTTTTTATAAAATGTAAAAAGTCAGTTCTACGCAACCTAGAGATTTTTTCCCTTTCATGTGACAAACTATAACACACTGTGACAATCTCAATCCAACAGCTCTCCCTGGTGTCTGATAAGTGTAGCAACGTAATGACATGCTATATTGTGTATGGGGACCCTAATGGTAGGGCATTTGCGTTTCTGTCACTTAAGCGTCGAACATGCCCTGAGCATTAGGCTCGCTAAATAAAATGTGTAACTTTATATGGGGAATACAGTGCCAGGGGGGACACAACACACCATAAATAATTAGGCGAGTTCTTCTATTTGTCCTACTTCACACAAGTACAAGCAGTGCCTTACAAGTAAATTAGAAAGGTGTTCTTTGCAACACCATTGAATCACAGCCAGGGATTCAGACATTGACAGCTACCCTGGAGCAATTAGGGCTTCAGGAATGGCTGATTTGTCACTGACGAATCAGGCATGTCAGTACCTGCCCCAACCACTAGGTAACCTGACTTCTCACAAGGTGATCAAGATACCCTACCTGTGTTAAATGATTGGGCAAACACACCCTGTTTCAAAAGCTGTGCAGAACTAAATCTTCTCCACTGCTCCGGTAATGAGGCAAACTGATAAATTGCTTCACCTATGTAAAAATACAGCGTCTGTACGAGTTGCCTAAAATTAAAGACTACAAGCACATGCAAAAAGTTATGAATGAAAAAGATAACCAATATACCGACTTGAAATTTGACCAGCATTCTTTGATCATCAGAATGATAGGCCACAGGCTAAAACAAATAGCAACATCAACCATAAGGCAGTTCCTTAAAACAGAAATTCAAGCAGTGACCTTCTTCAACATATTTATTAGCGCTTGACATTTTCGGTCACATGGGAAATGGTGGCCTAACTGAGTAGTCCTTGCAAAAAAGTAGTTCCCAAACCTTACAGCTTTAATTTTCTCCAGTAAATGGGCCCCGGCTGTTCAAATACATGAAGAATAAACAACCAACTCCCCCTCCTTGTCAGTAATTGAATCAAACCATACAGCCAAGTCAAACACGATCCTCACCACTCAAGAGGATCAGGGGGCACAATGGGTCTGACATGGACAGAGATGCGTGGAAACATTATGTACACATTGGAATCATACATAGGTAAGCAAGCAGACCTGAATCCAAATACTGTAAGATATCATTTCAAGTACTTAGTCTGTTCTCAAGTGAGCCTGTTGAAATGGAACCAATAGAAAAGTCCTAAAAATGAAAATTCTGCTGCCATCCCAGAAAAAGCATTTGAAAGATTTTCAAACAGTATTTAAAAGGGCAGGACTGGGAACTGAACAGTGTGTTAATGACTTTGTCCTCGTCTTCTTGTGGCAAGTTCACAGGTATCCATTTTCTCAGGTCGTTCTCACCCAAAGCAGCATCCCCAGATTGCCATTAGTTTGAGTGTGTGTGTGTGTGTGTGTGTTGGGGGCGAATGGGGATTAGGGTGAATTTTCTCAAGAGGAGTGAGTTCAGGGGGGGTTCAAGCGTTCTTCTGGGCAGCCGGTGGGGAGAGGCGAGTTGTTGTCAGCCATAATAAAACTCCAGGGTTGGATGGCAAAATAATTTATAATTTAGGCAGTGTTAGCCCACGGATATCTGTGAACCGTTTGTATCATACAGGTTTTGTATATGTTTATTTAGTTGGCTGGGGGGGGGGGGGGGGGGCTGATGAAGAACACAGTAATAGTAATGTCTGTTTTGGAACGGGGGGAGCACTAGCCCTGTCAGTTTGTGGGTTGGATGGTTTATTTGCTTGCTGGGATTGTTGAGTATGAACACTCCCTCCACGGAATGCTCCAGACTGGCCAGACGTGCTCTGCCCTTGGGTGCTGGTGGACTTTCTCTGTGGAAAGACAGAAAGAAATTAAAAGACGAATGGGACAGGCTGAGGGATGTCATTTTGTTAGTGCCACGAGGAAGATATGTAGCGACTCATTCAAAAGGCACTGAGTGACAGTAAACTGTTCCAAAGCATGTAGGTTCAATCTAAATTAGAAACATATGTTTTCTTTTGTGTCATGCGCCCTAATAAACGTTAACAAGATCCGATGTAGACATGTCATACGCTAAGACACTTCAGCAATGTGGAAAACGATTTCTCCTTGGGCCTACTCAACAAATGTTTTAGATTTTAGTTTTAACCATACATTTCTGCAAATGATTAAGATCAGTCAAGGGCCTTGATTATAGCCAAACTAATTGAATCAGGTGAGACAGGTAAAAAAAAATATATATATATATATATATATATATATATATATATATATACAAACATCTAGGAGGGCCCTGAAAACAAGTTTGTGCAGTGAGTGGGTTCAGGGCACTGACCTATGTGAGCTTCTTGGCTTTGTTGTAGAGTGAGTCTACCACTTTGCTCATGTTCTGAATGGTCTCCAGGGCTGCTTCATACGTCGTGTCTACGGCAGGCTCGTCAAAGATGATCAGCACCCCCTCACCTTGGTCCAAAATACCTGCAGATGGACAGAGGTCAGAGCGAGGAGAGGAATGTGTCACAAAGATCAACACCCAAGGCAAAAACCTCCAAATACTTGAATGTCTTCCTGATACTAGATCATAACTGAACCCAATGTTGGGACTAAGCGAACAGGAAGGAGGTAATCTCGAGCTAATCCTTTTTCATTAACAATTGACAGTGGAATGTGACTTAATCAATTACCGTGGAATTTTGTGTCTAGAATCATCTGTGACAGCTTCCTCTCGACATCTCCCTATAAAGAAACAAACAAGATAAACCACCCACACACAAACCGAAGCTTGTGAATAAAAATGAAAAGTATGTTATTTTTTACTTAAAATATTACTTATTCAGTAATGAAACAGGCAACAGTACAGAGATGAGTAAAAGGTGTGCTGACAACACTCAGTGTAAAATCTTTGCGGCTCTTACCTTAGGGAGTTTAATGAGTGTGGAAATGTGTTCTATCTGGGGGGAGAAAGAGCAACACTCGTCAGGTTTGGAATAAAAGTTCAACAAAGCGAAATAACACCCGCCTTCTACTAATAATCATACTAGCACATACTACGAACTTGAAGAACTTTACAAGAACCAACACCTTGTCCCGGGCATGAAAGTGTTCTATCGGCCCTGCACAACAAGGTCCAACCGTAAGCTCACCTGGACCCTGGAGAAAGGCTCGATGACTCGGATGAGGTTCTGTTCAAGCAGGTTGTCGTAGAGCGTGGTCAGGTGTGTGCTTATTATCGGGTCGTCTCTCAACTCACCCTTGTACTCTGTCAGGGCCTGGAGGAAGGGGGCAAGGAGAGAAAAGGAGAGAACAGAAACCGGAAAGGTTAAAAATGGGATTTAGAAAGAGGACAGAAGGAGTGAGAGAAAGTTAAAAGCCAAGTTGAGCCAGAGATGTGATGTTCGTTCATTTGATATAGAGTACATTAACATACCTTAATGTTGGGTAATCCTGGGGAATTTTCTAAATTATGATAATGCCTTTCTATTATAAGAGCGGTTTGAGAAGGCTGCGTGATATTTCAGCATTTACAGGTTGGATGGTGTTTTGACATGCTTAGTGAGGTTAGATGACCTGGCTCTGGTGAAGGACCAACTGAATACTAGCTGGCAGTGGCAGAGGTTGTCAATTCTTTCTTGACAGCCTATCAATTGAAAATGATTTGATAGTTGGACAAGAAAGTGTTGACAACCTCTCTGCGACTAACAGCTAGTTTAGTCGATCCTTCTCTCCCAGGCAGTCCAACTCTGGCATGAAAATAATCTACTGGCTAAAAAGGTGTTACGTTCGGTGTTTGACCTATTTACTGAAAAAAATCACTTAACTGGGAGCCAGAAACAGTATAATACAGATGTAAAAAAGGCTGCATTGAACATATATGATTCCAATTGAGAATAAAACCCAACAATACAGCAGAAACAACTGCATCCGCGCATTGACAACATGTACCGCAATTCAGGGACTCGAGTTTGTCTTACCTTTTCGAAATCATCCAGCGACCGGTTCTTGCTGGCTTGTGCCACACATTTCAATGAGTCTGTCTGTCTCCCAGCATACCGCAGGGCTAGTTTTCCACTGACCAGACCCTGGACCTCCTCGGGCCTACAAGACAAACCAAAGGATGCCCAACCAGGTCAGACGTCAACCAACCCCTGCAGCAAACTGCAAAGAACATTCTTCCAACATGATATGAAGCAAAACCCATGGTCATAGTACAGCAAATCCAGTAACTTCGAAATTGGCAGGCATCTGCTTACAGTTTCAGCATTATCTTGCAGAGTAGCATGTACTTGAGAGCGGTGATGGCTCTGGGGTGGTCGATGGAGTCGTAGCCCTCAAAGGCCTCGTAGAAATACGAGTAGGCGGTCTTCCAGTCCTTCTCCTCTGCTGCGTGGATGATCCCTGTGGAGGAAGGTCTTACATTTAGTATTTTATTATTATTCATGCAGACAATACTGTAGACCAGACTGTCCTAACATTATCTGTGGTATGGACGGGGAGTGTATCGCACCCGACTGCATGTCCAGGGCAGCTTGCAGCTTGGGCGGGCAGTAGATGGCGTTGGCGGTGGTGCGCGCGGAAGTGAGGGCAGCGCGGGCCTTGGGCAGGTTGCTCAGGCCATGGTACGTCTTGCTCTCCAGCAGCTGCACCTCCACCAGCAGGGCCTTGTCATCCATCTTCTTCAGTTCCTGGAGCAACTGGGTGCCTGCGGGAGGGAGGGCATGAATAAGTACAAGCCAGAGGATTTGAAGTGGGACTTAACCGTTACAGTGTATGAACAGAGTTAACAAGAATCCGATGTGCCCTTAGAAAAGCCGACAAATTACACTCAGCTTCTTGTTGTGATTCCATTTTGTGTACAGACAGACAAAACAATGCACCTAGATGGAGGGCCTCCTGATACCGCTTGGTGTCAAAATACAGAGAGACGAGTCGAGCCTGGAGAGAGAAGAAAAGACAACGCCATCGTTACCGCTAATCTAAATCGTCACCACCACCTATTTTGTCAGGTTAGTTTCACAATTAAAATATAAAAAAATATAGTATAGTTAAAATGCAGGAAACCATAAAAAATAAAGGACATGCTGGTTGAATTCTCTTTCAGGAATTGAAAATCAAATGTTTTTCATTCAAATTCAGTCATTAAGAGCCACCAAGTTGGTTGCAGCAAGAGCTACAATACTACAACTGAGACAAGTGGAACTGACACCATTCTAACAAAATGTTTTAACTGTCAAAATACCCATAGAGAAATAATTACGCCCTTTTACATCGTTTCTGTTGAGTCATTCCGTAAGCATTTTTATGTTATAATACTTACACAGAACATTGGGTTATCAGGTTGTGCAAGGCATTACTGAAACTTATATAGCAATGTCAAGTGAGGTAATGGGCATGTGTTTAAACAAATGACTCTGCAGTGAATGAAACATCCTATTCCCTATAAACTGAACCGAGTGTGAACCGGAAGTAGTTAATACGGTCCCTTAAACCTTGTACATTCCAGTCCTAATCAAACCACCACAAAAATGTAGGCTCTCTCTCCCCCTTGGGTGCAAAAATCAACAACAAAACAACTTTTCTGAACAAGATGAGCTATAAAAACACATTTAAACATTTAATGCTTGTAGTTGGGCCATGAAAATAGTGTAAGTAAAGCTTCTGTTTCAACCCAGCCCCAATTCAAATCTGGATTACAAAGTGGCAACTCATCTGCCCACAGAACTGAAAGCATTTGACTGTCAAGTGCTTTGGTAAACACACAACATTATGTTCACGTTCTGTACCTACCATGTAAAACGATTCACATTTCATCAACTAACAAAATGACACCTAACGACCAACACCACACAAAAACAATGCAATGGGGGAAGGAAGTTGCCCATACAATGACATGACACCCTCCCATTGGCTATCTAGGCTCTGTGCTTACAGATGACAACAGCTATCTAGCAAGCCTTACCATTACTGACTTGTGCTCACTGCCCTCTAATTTAATTGAATTTGCCTTGACGTCATGGAATATTTTGTAAAATACAACATGCTTTTAAACCCCTTATAACACCGGTTTTCAATATGAAGTATATTGGTCATTGCTTTTCTTTTACAAATATTATGATTGTTTCACAACAATAAAGTATTTAAAATGCTCAGGACCACCTTTAAACCCATTACCAAACTAAACCCTTTAAAATGAGTGCAAGCCCTTAGATCCCTTACAGTGGCACACCCACTCTCCCCTCCCTCACCTCCAGGGCCTGTCTGAGGAATGTCCTTTTCTCTGCCTTGGCCCACTCAATGCATTCCAGGCACAGCTCCACCTCCTGGCCTGTGGCAGCTTCCATGTCCAGGAAAAGGTCCAGCAGCGAGCGCACCAGCCGCGCCGCCTTGGCCTTGCTGATGGAGTTGAGAAACGGACGTACATACTTCAGCAGACCGCCCAGCTCTGAGGGTAAACACAGATGGCAGGTTAGAGCAGAAAAGTCTAAGCAAGGCGAGGAGCCAAATCACTAACATGGACCATGTAACATGCAGTTATTTGGCATGCAAGTTGATTTGCACATCAGTGGCTCTAGGCAGAAGCTGTCACTATCAGTATCACCCAAAATATGGGGGGAAGAAAAGTTTAATGCCACGTTATGCTTGATGTTTCATTTCCTAGCCTTGGCGAGGGAACATTAGTCAGCATCACTCAATAGCACATGTCACGCATATGCGCAGTCAAGACTCCACTCAGAGGAAGGGATATGTTACCGGCAGCCTGGCCTGTCTTAGCCAGCAGACCCCCTAGCTCCAGGATGCTCTGTTCCTTGACACGCAGTGCCTCCTCATCGCTCTCCTGGATGTCCCGCTTCACTGGAAGAAATGGCAGAAGAACATTTGATGCTATGGCAACAACATTTTATACATAGACCTAGCTTGCTAATCTGATAGCGACATCCATTTCAGAACTTGAACAATTATTTAAATCAGCAGGTTCATTCCCAAACTGCAATGGGAATGCTCACTAGATGACTCAATGATTGAAATATCAAGGGAACTCAGCAGAGCAGGGCATTGGTGGGTTTGTTTGCCACAGGGTTCTGTTTTAAAGAGGTTGTGGGTTGGTTCCAAGGACAAAGAGTAGTGGGTTTATTAAGAAGACCAAAATATTATTTCCCAGGCCAAAGAAAAATAGGCTATATGAAAAACTATGTATCCACTCACCATACTCCTAAGCCACCCTGGATAAGTCACATCTGCTAATTTAATTAGATGTACAATCATGCTCCTACATTTCAATGGAGGACAACAATGTATATGCAAGACTTGACCCTGAAGTACAGTAATAAAAAAGATGCCCCAAAACTAAGTTGTTTGTCTCTGGGCAGGTACTCTGGGCAGGTACTCTTGGCATAGATGTGTCAACATGTTTGAGGTGTTAGCAGCTACGTATGAAACCTTCATCAAGCAATCCAGAGATTGCTCTCCATGGTTATAGCAGCCAAGGAATATGAGGCCATTTTACATAATCCAGGTGCTCCCTATAGTGCCAACACTTCCATCATGATGTTCCAATATTCCAGGATGAGGATGATGTCCCCATACACTCTGCTAAACATATTCAAGAAGGGTTTTATGAATACCAGGATTACAGCAAAAGCATTTTTCATGGACTCCCCAACTCACCAGACCTGAAAATCATTGAAAAATGATGGGAAGGACTGGAGCTGTTCTGAAGACAGACTGGCCCAACTTTATTTCATGTATTTTATTAATACATTGTTAGGTGGTTCCATCCACTGACAGTTCCTGATCAAATTAAGCATGAAAACCAATGTTGGAAAAGTTCCAAAAGTTACTATGATTTGGATTACGATAGGCGCAAAAGCTCTCATTTAGACAGAACAGCTTAATGTTTTTTTTGCAGTTCAATGAGATTTACTCAAAGAGCAATCAAAAAATTATAGAAAGCTAATTTGAATAAAAAAAATATGTATTCATTTGGGAACACATTCGTTCAGAATACATGTACCATTCCACCCCTATTCGTCATACATAGGTTGACTTGGGAGAAGCGTTTCATGAATTAAAAAACAAACCACATCACATCCTGACTGTAACATTTTGTTTTTAGAAAGATTACCAAGGACATTCATTTGATAGATAATCAATAAAATATGCTGTGTAATTATGGCAGATAACATATTTAGGTAAGAGATATTGCAAGCCAAAGAACTGCTAAATACAGAATTCTACAGCAAGAAACAGTTAACTTATTCTTAATGGATAAACATCAACAATCTATACATTCCCTTAAAAACAACACATGATCTCATTTGAAGAGTTTGTTTATCCAAGGTAATGTACAGAATGGATGCGTTGATCCCTCTTATACCACAGCTTACAATCAACATAAACAAAATGTTTTAGTCGATATTATGTGTTTTGGTAGCTTTACTAGTAAATATATGCTTTATCATGTTCTGGTTCCAACCCAATTGTTAGTGCGATTAGGTCTACCACATGTATGGTATAGAAGAGAAGAAACACCTCTCTCATGCCTCACTTTCTCTAACTCTCACCAGTAAGGCAAGTCTGAAGCATGGCTTTACATCTCATTTGTAACAAAAACTTGTGTAACTGTGGATACTGAAACATTTTAGTAAAAACAATCTAAAAAGCACCTTTAGCTGTGATTGGTGGACATAAGAATTTACATTTGACACTGGTTACCATCTATTGATAGGCCTAACATAAATATACAGTGGATATAAAAAGTCTAGACACCCCTGTTAAAATTCAAGGGTTTTGGGATGAAAAAGAATGAGAAAGATAAATCATGTCAGAACGTTTTCCATTTTTAATGTTACCTACAATGTGAACAATTCAATTGAAAAACAAACAGAAATCTTCAAGGTGGAAAAATGACAAATAAATACCTGGTTGCATAAGTGCGTACACCCTCTTATAACTGGGGATGCGGCTGTGTTCAGAATTAACCAATCACATTAAAACGCATGTTAAATAGAAGTCATTACACACCTGCCATCATTTAAAGTGACTGATTAATCAAAATAAAATTCAGCTATTCTAGTAGGATTTTGCTGATATTTTCTTAGTTGCATCTCAGAGCAAAAGCCATGGACCACAGAGAGCTTCCAAAGCATCAAAGGGATCTCATTGTTGAAAGATATCAGTCAGGAGAAGGGTACAAAAGTAATTCCAAAGCAATAGATATACCATGAAACACAGTGAAGACAGTCATCACCAAGTGGACAAAATATGGCACAACAGAGACATCACCAACAACTGGATGTCCCTCAAATGTATGAAAACTTGTCAGGGAGACTTCCAAGAGGCCTACAACAACAAAGGAGCTGCTGGAATTTCTGGCAAGTACTGGCTGTGTGCTACATGTGACAACAATCTCCCGTATTCTTCATATGAATGGGTGATGGGGTAGGGTGGCAAGATGGTAGCCATTTCTTACAAAGAAAAACATCTACGCCAAGCTAAAGTTAGCAAAAACAAACATCAAGTCTCCCAAAACCTGTGGGAAAATGTGTTATAGTCTGATGAAATCAAGTTGGAACTTTTGGCCCTAATTCCAAAAGGTATGTTTGGCACAAAAACAACACTGCACATCACCCAAATAACTCCACAGTGAAGCATGATGTTTTGGTGTGGTTTTTATTCATCTGGAACCGGGGCCTTAGTCAGGGTGGAGGGAATTATGAACAGTTCCAAATACCAGGCAATTGTGGCACAAAACCTTCAAGCGTCTGTCAGAAAGCTGATGATGAAGTTCACCTTTAAGCACGACAAAGACCCAAAGCCCACATCAAAAGCCACAAGAGCATGGCTTCACCAGAAGAAGAGTAACATATTGGAATGGTCCAGTCAAATCCCAGACCTGAATCAAATTGAACATCTGTGGGGTGATCTGAATAGGGCTGTTCACAGGAGATGTCTTCGCAATCTGACAGATTTAGAGCACTTTTGCAAAGAACAGTGTTGCCAATATTGCCACATCACGATTTGCCATGCTAATAGACTCCTACCCAAAAAGACTGAATGCTGTAAGAAAATCAAAAGGTAATTCAACAAAGTATTAGTTTAAGGGTGTGCACACTTACGCAACCAGGTTATTGTAACCTGGTTGCATCCTCAAAGTTTTCCGTTTGTTTTTCAATTGAATTGTTCACGTTATAGGTCAAATTAGAAGTGGAAAAAGTTCTGACATGATTTCTTTGTCAAATTTTTTTACATCACAAAAACCTGGCATTTTAACAAGGGTGTGTAGAATTTTATATCCACTGTATACACATATACACTTTCCTTAAAACTCATTAAGCACTGATGTTTGTCATCGGAAAAGTACAAGCAGTTAGCCTTGATTTCCTAAGAGGGCATAACCTGAAAAGCTTAGGAGCAAATAGTAGGGGCTGGTACTGCATTCAAGAAGTTTGTTCGAATGGGTTTCATTTTCAGATAATAGCAGGACCCTAGAAACGTTTGCTAAACAATGAGATTGAACACTTTTTCGTTGAAAATATGAAATCTAAATGAATGCGTAAACATATTGTTTTTTACTTTCCAGGATAAAGTATTAAATGAAATAGTTGAACTCCACCCCCGGCCTACAGATCAAAATCAAACATGGATGTCAGTGTAGCTAACGTTAGCTGATTTAGGACGTAGTTAGACTTCAAGCTCATGTACTGTATGAAGCAGATACCTCACGATGACTATATCAACCCCTTCGCCACTATTTAGTTAACAAGACAGTAACTAACCAGCTATCCATTCAACGTGCAAATTACATATATATATATATATACCGCATAATATATATATATATATTAGCAAGCATGCTAATTTCCAGACCCGGTCTCCCTGCTGCTGACTCACTGCGACCAATGTATGGGGTATAGGCCAGTAGCCGGGTACGTGCGGTAGTTAGCTAGCTTACTAACAAGCTAGCTAATATCCAAGATAGCTAGCTAGCTAAGGTATAGCAAACTGCAGTGACTCTAGGTAAAGCAGTGTTTCAGCTACTCCGAGACACTTGGGTACTACACGACCTGATGTATACTTACCTATTGAATGTAAAATATCTATAGATGCATTCCGGTCTGAACTGAGAAGAGACTGGGCTCTTTGAAACTCAGCCACTGCCGCGGCTGCCATCTTGCCTCCTCTCAATGACAGCTTGTTTCCGGTATGGACTGTCCGTCAAATTAGTTTTTCTTGGTACCTCGCTTGTCGCCTCCTTCTGGGTTGGAGTGTAGGCAGGACAACAGCCAGAGTGATAGAAAAAGAGAAAAGCTTTCAAGAGCCCCAAAAGCGACTTTGTTATGCCTTAACTGTTATATCTCCACCGCTCTGTCCCTTTAAGTGGCTAATGAAAGTACACGTAGGAGACACAAATATAAAGTTAACATCTTTATTTCGTCCTTTTTATCAAAGTCCAACCCATAACCTCACATACCCACGTGACCCAGTAGTCAGGAACATGGTATGTTATATAGGCTGAACAGTATAAAAAATATCAAAGGATACTAGAGAACATCTCCCTTATCTTTTTTTTTAGATAAAAGGTTAACTGCATATATACTGTATTCAACTGTATTCTATTCATTCTATTCAAACCTGTAAACAGTAAACTTATAAATATTGGGTTTCGCTTAATATAACACGGAATGAACTAACTCAGGATTGGTCTATGCACAAGTAACTTTGTCCCATGTGGACGATATGCGAATTATAACACCATTGTGCTGCATTTAATCTTTTTCCTGGACACAACTGCATACATTTGCTGAAGGTGTTGTGTAATAGCCAAGCCTGATAATGGAAGTTTTCATTTCTTACAGGAACGTGTCTACCTCGGGAATCTAACTGCTGCTATCCCTGCCTTCCAGTTGCACTCGGAACATCACTTGCACATTCAATTTGTCTTTTTGCACATTTTGAATTGCCATCATACTTTATAGTTGTCACATACGCATGTCAACCTCGGGGTCAATGTTGCCAGGTTAAGCAAACAGCATAACAGCATAAAAACACGTTATAGCGTATAAAGACCAAAATGGTGCGGCCACGGTGAAGTTCAGAATTAGCCCTGATTGCTTCTTTCTCCTCATCCCGGTTCCACATGCTAATTTACTCCTTCAATTTGTCTCGCTTCCACGTCTAGAATGCCTTTTAGGATTGCCTTTTGTACCTGCACAACTATTATCCCACTTGTAACAAACACTATACTTAGTACTTCTTAATTTCTGCCCTCTATTTTTGCCTTAATTGCACATTTAGTATTGCCATTTGTTCTGCATTTGCCTTCATTGCACATCTACACATTCCTCTTGTTATATATACATATACTTAATACTTTTAATACTTAATTTCATTCCCTCTTCTACTTGCACTTCTTGTTAGATGCTAACTGCATTTCATTGTACTGTGCTTGTACTTGTTCATTGACAGTAAATTTGAATCAAATCTAATCTAATGAAAGATGTGTTTTGGAAGGTGTGCGAAAGTGTCCTGTTGTCTGGCATTTCAACTCAGAGGGAGATCCTAATCTCACACCAATGGGCCTATTTGCTTCCTAAAAGGAACAGACATGCATGGTGGGGGCCAAGGTAGACCCATCTGCTCGGACAAACCTGGTGTGAGGATGGACAAATCAACAAAGTAGAATTAGGACTTCCTTTGGATTAACTGCAATGATGTTTGGTCTTTTAATGTGTGTCCCATAAAGGGATGAACTCTCCAATAGGTGTCAATGCTGCACATGTTATGTATCATTTGTTACAGGTAAATGTTTACTGGATGAATTATCCTGCAAGATCATGTGTCTAGCTTTGTATTGTTCTAGTTGAATATATGGAAATGTATGAATGCTGGTTTCTTTGTTTTCATTGTTTTAGCCAAGATTAGGTGATCCTATAATAGATGCAATGGGAAAGTTTGGAATCAGCCTGTCTGGGTGGGATAAATAGAGAAGCTCGACTTAATCTTTAACAAAAGCTCCTAGCACATCTTCGTGCTATTGCGTCTTAAATACTTATGTTATAATTAGTAGACCGTTAGGCTAGTTGGGAGGATGTTGAACCGTGTTGGTATGTAACTATGTTTTGTATTGTAACACTATTACTTTTTTCTTATTTTGCAGATCATTAATGTCAACCAAGTCAATGGTGAATACTGTCATTATGAGCATCATTTCTACACCCTCTCTTTTCCCCCCTTTTCCCCTAATGCATAATTTCAAACTCAATCACACAAATTCACACAAAAAAGACACAAATACAGACAGACAAACACAAAAATATGTAAGTGATGTGTCGTCCCAGGCTTTTATATCCAGGAGATATGAGGGCTCATGCTCCAAGAAGACCACAAAGACAATCGGCACGTGGGTTGGTGCACCAGTCTTCAGTGAGACTGTAACAGTGTATGCAGTTGGGAATCCAGTGCAATTGTTCGAGTGACACGACAGCCTTCCTGGACCTGGAAAGCACCTCATGTTCTTGGTCTAGTCATTGTGTTGCAGGAGTACTTCTCAAGCAGTCCGTAGCACACAGCAGTTTTTTTCATGAGTTACAACAAAAAAGGAGCACCTCCCACATGCCGCAGCATATGAAGTCCCCCAGAGCATGAGCCAAAACCACCACCAGACTACAAAAACTTGTGCAACAAAAAATATTGTCACGGGCACGGGTAAGGATCCAAGGACGGACTTGGGTGGAGTAGCGAAGGCACAGACGAGCGGTAGGCAGAGTTGTCGGGGACGCGCAGAAAGTTGAGAACCGAGCGGGCGGCAGAAGTACGGTCAGGGATCGGTCAGAGTAGTTGGGGACAGGCGAGAGATCAGAATTCCGGCTGTGAACAAACGAACAGGTAGGGCTCAGGCAGAATAGTCGGGAACGGGCGATCGGTTGGTACACGGGTAAGCAGTACGGGAGTCTAGAAAGCAAGAGATGTGGCATGGAAGAAGTGGCAGGGAATAGTACTAATAGGGTGTGGTGATGAGGAGACTGGGAACAGGTGTGTGAGTGGAGATTGAAGACAGGTGTGAGGACAGGTGCGCGCTGGGATTTCACGAGCGCGAGAGCCTGCCTCTGCGCGCTCGCGGAGGCAGGGATGTGACATATACATGTTGTCTGTTCAGACACACTTGTATAATGAAAATATTTATCTTGCCGAGATTTCCAGTGAAATATCAATGGGATTAATCCATAATTTTTATTCACAAATACACACATGCATATGTGTACATTCATACATACATTCACACATTTAAACTTACTTATACACACACTCATTTTATTCTAGCAGTAAAATTGGTTCCATCCCTCTGGATTCCAAAGAGGCAACCATCTTTCCCAGAAGACTAACATTTTCTCATTACCAGCAGCAATACATTTCTCGGTCTTAATATGATTCTTAAAAACATATTTAAATCTGTAGAGGCTCAAGGCGTCCACTGATGCAGTCTTAAAAATAAATGTTTTACCTAGGAGAAGAATCATGTTTTCAATTGATTGAGCATTGCCTCTCAGGTCTCCCAATATGACTGTGACACAATGACCAATCTTGAACTTGAATCCAGAATTTTGCTGTTATAGGATAGTAGAAAAATTGATGATCTGTTGTTTCTGTTTCATCCTGACATAGTCTGCACACGGGCGACTTCTCAATTTCTCATAATCTAAGCATTTTTGGTTGCCAAAATTCTTTTAACAATTTTAACAGCAAGGCTCAATTGTTGTTTTATACACTTGCTGGACATTTGCATGTAGCGCCTTATTTTGGTTTGCGGAATGTATTGTTGGTTTCCGCGATAAGTTTCACTGTCATCACTTTGGATGTCATACAACATTGTCTACTGTTGTGTTCCTGTAACACAGCTGTGAATGTTCTCCGCCTTGCATTTTTCTGCGTAGTCTCTCGAGCTCAGAATACCTTTTGTCACCAAGCTCTTTTAAATTGTATGAATTTACTCTGGATGCAAGCGTCTGCTATGTGACTAAAATGTAAAAATAATGTAAATGTAATGATCTCAATTTCACATTTGAGTAATTTTATTTATAGCAACATATAAATAGTTATTATTTATTTAAAACGTTGTCATTTAGCAGACATTCATCAATGAATACAAGAGCTCCTACCAATGGTGCACATCGTGAGAAAATAAACAGAAGATGATGAAAAATAAGAAATCAGCTAAACAACCTAGGGGCCCATTCTTTAGCAATGACTGCAACCCAAATGTAAGCATAGTGGGGCACGCACATGCCCATACCCCACAAATCATAACCTGTCACATATTATCAAATAAAAATGATGAGACCCGGAACTGTTGAAAAGCTGAAATCATATATCAAGCAAAATTGGAATACATTTCACTTCTAAAATGACTGCAATTGGTCTTGTCAATTCTCAAACACTTACAGAATATTGTTAAGAAGAGGTGATGCAACACAGTGGTAAACATGGCCAGTCCCACCTTTCTTGAAATGGGTTGCTGACATCAAATTCCCAAAAACATTAACATTTGATATGTTGTCTTTGTACTATACTACTCCAAAGAATTAAGGGAACACTTAAATCACACACCAGGATGAACTAAATATATCAGAGATCATTTTTTTTATAGTACATCTTGCAATTCGTTGAGAACAAAATGACAAAACAACGGTCAATGGAAACCAAAATCACCACAACTGATTCGGTCCTGTCCAGCCCTTCTTGTGTAATGTTGTGTCTCCTGGTATGTCCTCCATGCTCTTGAGACTGTGCTGACAGAAACATCATGTGACGGCACATGTGAATATGTCATCCTCGAGGAGTTGGACTGCCTGTGCAACCTGAATGGGCTGCAGGTACTTTACCGCGTAGGGGATGAATGATCCCTATATTTATTGGCGTTTAACGCAGCATTCCAACATTCTTGGAAATTAGGTAGTATATTTTTAAGAAAGTAAACGGAATAGAAAAGACCAAATACAACATACAATAGTTGCCATTCAGGCGTAGGCAAGATTATTATTTGGAGATATCATTCTCAAGCCTCAAGGTAGATATTGAAATGACATAGCATGCAGTGAACTGTTTGTTTAAAAAAATGTAAACCTTTGCACTGTTATAAGAATGCATGAGAATTAATGTATCTTTTTTCCTCTTCATGCCAGACCGTGTAAGTGGAGCAGACCAAGGACAGCGAATGTCTCTTACTGACTGACTGACTGACTGAGTGCCCTTTGTTAATTAGCGTAGTGGTTAGAGAAGCGGACCTGTAAACTATAGGTCCCGCATTTGTCTCTCCTTACTGGCAAAGAGAAGTACGCATCATGAATTATTCCGTATAGACGAAAACTTCGGTGGCTAAAACCTTCAGTATCTACATTATAGTAAGCCTGAAATAAAACAGTTAATGCTTATATTGCAACTGTTTCTGGTGGATTTTCGAGGTGCGCTTCCATGCATGCATTTTGTGTCTGGATAGACAAACACATTTTCTGGCTACAACATACAGTAGTTACATTATAGTAAGCCTCAACTTAAACTGTATATGATTAATGTATATTGCTACTGTTGCTGGCATTGAAAAGTTCTTTTTCAGTCTCGCTAGCAATTGCTTAGTTCTTATTATTCCTAGGAAGTTATTAGATACTAGTAAGCCAATTACTGGAAAATAAGCTGTTAAAACAGCCAGTGGCAAAAGCCATACAGTTCATAGCCACTATGGTGGAGGTAAATTTAATAAGAAACGTTAGTCAGTTTAATGGTGTCTAGCGGTGTCTAGCGACTGCTGAAACCGTAGTGGTTCAAGACAGTGCTTCTCACGTGGAAGACATGAGTTTGAATCTATTGAGGGCAATGACGCTTATTTGTGGGCCACAATAAAACTAGTGTTATTCAGTATTGTGACTATTTCTGGTAGATTCCACAATTCTCACTTGATGAAAAAGATAGTTACCGTCACTTGTATTGATAGTTATTGTATCAATGTCATTCACAAATGAATGAAAAAAGTTTGTTCTCATGCCACAAAATGATATAGCTTTGGCAGACTCGCTAGCAATTGCTTAATTCTTATGACTATTCCAGTAAGGTAGTAGATACTGGTAAAGCCTATGACTGGATAATACACTGATAAAACAGCCAGTGGAAAACGCCATACAGTGGCATAGATGCTATTTCTATTTCTGGAACTTAATTAGAAACGTTAGTCAGTTGACTGTAACAATATCATTCACAAATGGCCAATTAACTGTTAAAACAGCCAGTGGCAGAAGAGGATTTGTTCAGGGTAGATACAAGAGGCTATACTGACACCAATCAAATGTACAGCTTTATGGTGTTGAGGTTAACAACACAGCCTTCCATGTGAGCAACCCGGGTTCAATTCTCAAGGTTTGGACACCAACTGGGATGGATGAGTTCCTCTATAAATTTATCTGAAGGATCATGTTAATAATGAATATAAACTCAAACAGTTGCTTGCTAGTGTATAGATCGTAGCTCATTATGACATTTACTGTCATTTGATATACAAAGAAAGGTTTTGTCAAACGTTCTAGCTTAAGATACAGTGGATATAAAAATTCTACACACCCTTGTGAAAATGCCAGGTGTGTGTGATGTGAAAAAGTGAGCCAAAGATAAATCATGTCAGAACTTTTTCCACATATAATGTGACCTATAATCTGAACAATTCAACAAACTGAAATCTTCAAGGGAGAAAAATGAAAAATAAAAACCTTACAATAACCCGGTTGCATAAGTGTACACACGTTCTTATTTCTGGGGATGTGGCTGTGTTCAGAAATAATCAATCACATTCAAACTCATGTTAAATAGAACGCATTACACACCTGCCATCATTGAAAGTGACTCTAATCACAAATAAAGTTCAGCTGTTCTTTCTTTCCTGACATTTTCTTAGTTGCATCACAGAGCAAAATCCATTGTCAGCAGAGAGCTTCCAAAGCATCAAAGGGATCTGATTGTTGAAAGATATCAGTCAGGAGAAGGGTACAAAAGTATTTCCAAAGCATTGCAAATACCATAGAACACAGTGAAGGCAGTCATCATCAAGTGGAGGAAATATGGCATAACAGGCATATTACCAAGAACTGGACGTCCCTCCAAAATGTATGAATAAACGAGAAGAAAACTGGTCAGGGAGGCTTCCAAGAGGCCTACAGCAACATAAAAGGAGCTGCAGGAATTTCTGGCAAGTACTGGCTGTGTGCTACATGTGACAACAATCTCCCATATTCTTCATATGAAAGGGCTATGGGGTAGTGTGACAAGATGGAAGCCATTTCTTACAACAAAAAATCAAGTCTCCCAAAAGCATGTGGGAAAATGTTATGATCTGATGAAACTACGATTGAACTTTCTGGATGTATTTTTTTATTTGTTTGTGATTTCTTTGTGTCAATCCTTTACAAAATCACCTGACTACATCAATTTAAATTTCTTGTTGTTATATTATAAAATATTGAAAAGTCCTACTGGGATGAATACTTTTGAGAGGCACTGTATTTACCAATGTATGTCTAAATAAGGTAGGTGTCTTTTGTGCTATCAAAACGGAGAATTTCCCTACACGATGCAAATCTGAGTATTTCTGCATTTTGTTGGTAGAATCGGGCCATCTATATTTCCTGTAAGCAAACCACAATATCCAGAATTTACAGCAATTGTTGAGAAACTTCCAATGGCTCTATTGAACAGGAACAAATTGTCTATGTGCCACTTGTGTGAACGAGCAATTGGAAAACTACAAAGACCACAATAATTGTTATAAAACACAACTCCATTAATTTATAAATCAGACCACAGCCTTGTTGAAACAATATCACTGGCTTAACTTTCCCAGGAAAAAATGTCAGACATTCTAACATGGCGCATAATTAAAAACATCATTATATATTATCAGACTGAAAAAACACCCCAAATTGTATTTTACAGTGGATTTTCACATTAAAGGCATTTTGCAACATATTCCAGATATTTGGGGCAAGAAACTGAAGCATTTTCAAAAAAACAATTATAGGCTTTAGAAGTGGGCTTAGATATCAACCGGAGTGCAATTTACTAGTTGAGTAGCAGATGGAAAAATATGAGCTCAGGGCATTTATGTGAAAGGATGCCAATGAGTCGCGTGTACAGACAGGCAGGTTGAGCTTGGCATTGTTTAAAGTGGATGCATTTAGTTCAAAGAAGAATACACTGAGGAGAATCTGTGCTTGGTCAAATTCCAAAGAGAATAAGACAGCTCAGTTTTGTTAAGTTTTGTACACGACACTGAACAAACAACCATGCTTTTTGGATTACCCTGACCTGACAGCAAAGAGGACGATGCTGGTACACACGATTGTGCATTCTGTCTTATGGTACCTGAAAAAGCGAAACAGGATCTTATAGAGCATTTACATGTGTAATCATTATTTTCTCTGTAAGTTTGTCCCAAAGAAATACTTTCTTTCTGAAACCTACACCTCTTGAGTCCTTTATCTTACCAGTATTTCTGGCTTCACTCTTAATCTTGATGCAGATGGTATTAAACGTATGTTGTAAGGTGGATAGTACAGTTCAGAGCACAAGATAATGTTTATAGCATGAGGGAGGGGATGAGGGAGTTAAAGGCAACAAGCAATATTTCAGTCATCTTTTAGACCCCAATATTATTCTAGAATGCTACTGTAAATAAATGCTTGTTCTCAAAATGTAAAGAATATATTTTCGAATACATTTTAAAAAACAGACATTGCACATAAACCAAAGACAAATGGCAAGTAGAAGTTCACTTTGTTTTAAAGAGTAAATAGTCTTCTTTATTAATTTGACACCACATTCATGCAACTTAAACGAGCACTATGCATGTTTGCGCTACTTATGAGAATTGAGGTGAATATTGGTCCTATGAATCAGGATCGGACACTATTATTACTAATGACAAGCTTACTGACTGGTCTGAAGCAGTGTAACTTCCAATCAGCGGTTCTGGATTAATTACCACAGACATTCATTCAGATGGGGTCGAAGTTTATGGGCCCATTTCATATTTCGGAACACAGAATAAACAAAAAAAGGCAAACCATTCAAAACGTCATCTCGGTCATCTGTTGCTTTGGATGCATTGCCGTATTTCAGAGACTCATTGATGGCAATCTAGAAATCTTGAAAACAATGTTTCTTCTGAGCAATAGTTGCTTATGCCACTCAATGCATGTTATTTTTGTGATACCTAAGTGCAGTATGATATTATAACATATATACATAAATCAAGGTTCTGTTTTCAGTCCTAATTAAGGGGGTGTGTACAGGATGCTTGGATGCTAGTTAATGTTGGCTTGTTGTTATTTATCTGTCTTTTGCAAAGTTCCAAACTTATTTGGGAAAGATGGATTTGAAAGGAATAAGACCCAACAAGTTCATTTCATTCCAGTATGATGTCTGTTACTCATATATTTGTCTGAGGACCTGTTAGTGAGGAATTGGTTCAGATGCACTGTAGAAACCGCATTGTTTTCCTCTTATTTCCCCTAGATTAATTATAGTATTATAATCCTACAGTAAAATCAGTAAAATTATTTTTCTCCCAAAATCACTCAACGACAGCATGACTCTTTGGGCTAACATTAAAGTACCTAGACAAGGATAACTTCCTGAGTGACAGACCTAGCCTGGATGACTTCTGAAACTGCCATTTTTATTTGTGAAAACAGATTAAATGTCTTGTGAATAGGGACACCAAAGATCTTCTTATTAGTTAAGATGAAAAACAACAGCATTGTTATTCCATGGAGAACCCTTTTTGCCTCCAAGGAACATTTCCAGAAATGGTGCTTAGGATGTTGAAAGTTCTGTGTTGCACATTTGTCATATAAAGAATGTGCGTCTCACAAAAGACCTTTTGAGATGGTTATACGTAGAACCTGGTAGAACTATATCCCTCTGCAATGACTCTTTGTTGAGTGGAGTAGATTTTAGAGCATTGCAGCATTACATGTATTCACCTCCCACCCATCCCCCCACACACACAATCATCTAAACATCCTTCCATTCGTGTGTGAGTGTGTGTGTGTGTGTGTGTGTGTGTGTGTGTGTGTGTGTGTGTGTGTGTGTGAGTGACAGAGAGATCGTTTGTTAGGAGATATACACAATGCCTAAGCAATTTTCATGATTTTTTGACATTTTCTCTAAATCCCAAATTTGATTAACTACAATATTCTTCTGTCTTGACACTTGTGCTACAGTATACTGACACCAAATCTAATGTATTTACACAAATCCAGTGGTGCATTTTTATATTGTACTAAATATGGATCAAGGAGTCAAATGAGCTGGCATACATCAAAGGTATTAAATGGAGACTATTGGAGACAAAATACATAATTGTATAAAAGTGCTCATAATCTGCTGTAACACAGACAAATTCTTATCCATTTAAGTAAACGTGTCTCTCATTGACAGATCTGACTAATTCCACAAGATTTTCATTGTATGTTGGCCAATATCAAATATGCATTCGACCTTCAAGTGTTGTCACCATAAATCTGCATTAACACCGGAGATACTCTGCAGAATTTCACCATCATTCAGTTACAAACGTATGTTGATCTAAAAAGATATAGGCGTATTTAGAGTCTTTTTTTTCCAATAGGGTTTGAGTTTACAGTAAGGCTGTGCCAACTCGTTTGAATGTGGCGAGTCTATTCGTCGCAGCCGGAATGAGGAGCACAGCTGGAAACATCGGATTTAGTACCATGGACAGTGCACCCAGCGGTTGGCTATCCATTCCAAACACAGCCAATACCAGACTTGATTGCTACAGAGGCATACAGTAGCAGCAACAGCAGTCTACTGCATTGACCAATGAGGTGGCTGCATATCGGTTTCACAGCCAACCCGAATATCTGCAGATGCCTGCATCAAAGCGTCGAGATTTTTGCTGGTTTGCTTAAGGATAAGCTGTCTATTTTTAGAATCCGTAGTAGCCATTTTACCCTCGTTTCTTTGTTTTCCTCTTCATTTTCTTCTTCCTAGCATATCCATGCGTCGTGTTAGAAGGATAGCCTACAACTCCCTCTGTCTACTTCGTCGCTAGGACTGCGATAACAGCTGTTCTATTGATTTTTGCTCTTCAATGGAAGACATTTTTATACAAATAGCGAGTGTTGCCTATACATTTCGCATCTGCTGTATACCCGTATTGCCCTCTATGAGAAAGAGACTATTCCACTATTCTTAGCTGAAGCCTGAGATCCCACATAACAGGTTTTTTTTCGTAGAGATTTTCGTTCCATAGCGCCTCGACTTCCTCTCGCCGCAGACGCCCCAGGACCTTGGAGAGCGTTTTGTGTCCGTGGCCGCAGCGCGGTGTGAAAAACAACTGTTAGGCCTGTCGGTTCATCACAAGCCGACAGATTCATTAGAATTTATTAAAAGTAAAGGTCACAGGCGGTGATTCTTTATGGATTACACCAGAAGACTACAGATCTGAAGGTAATAAATTGCGACAAGATGAAAAATAGTTGCTGCCGCTTGTGTCAGCGTCATTACCAAGTGACTAAATCGACATGATGTAAAAAATGAACATATTAGATTTATTTATCGTAGTATTGTATTTGTCATAATTGGGCCAGCCGATTTAAAATAACGATTCACATTTTTGCCTTGTATTTCCATATAGTGTTCCAATCATTTTAAGGATAAATGCCACGAACCGGCGTGTGTAACGTGTCAACCATAAACAATATTTACCAATATCATAAAAGATATGCAACAAAAACAAATAATATGGGTATTTATTGCAAAGCTGTCGTGTGCTGAAGGGGAATGGTATGTTCATTGAAGGCTTCCATTTTGAAGCTAAGATGGATGCTTGCGCACATTTCTTTTTCATGCTTCTTGTGGCCCCCTTTATATACGGTAATAACCATAGTAACAATCTGATGTGTAGCCGGGTTAGATTAATTCTATTTCGGATTCAACATGTAAGTTGTTGGACATAAAACAGTCGATATTCTTAGAAAGATTGTCATTTTTTGTTCAATTTTAAATTTATATTTGGTTGCCTGTGGAGTGAAGGCTAAAAGATTTAGCCGTTATAAATACATTCTGTGTCTGTTATAAAGCACAACACTGCCTAGGGTTTACAGATGTATCTGTTACTAACTAAACGATCAGCAGCTCAATTAAAAAACAACCTATTAATTAAACGTGATCATCATTAAAAATTGAAACACGTTGTATGTATTGATAAATCTCAAAGCAAGCTTCATGAAGTGATTTCATTTGCTAGAGTTAGAAATTTCCTGTACTTCATTACTGTTTTAATGACTTTTTGTGAGATTCTCGATAAACTTAGCAAAATTATAAAATATGGGTTTGTAATAAAATGTAATGTACACTAAATATGAATAATGATGTATTTAATGTTTTCTGTCGGCTTTACACCATTGTTGTTTACCTATGCCCAACACCAAGAGTATTAGTTTAGCAGTCTTTGGAAAAACATACACCAATCAAAACACAATCAAAAGTCAGTTAAAATGTTGAACGTAGTAACATTTTATAAAATGCATTTTCTTTTCTCATTGGTCACAGGTGCCATTTCCCCTGTCAGAGAGCAAATCTTTTGGTTCTTCCCATTTAAAAACACTTCTTCCCCCAAGAGAAGAACTAGCCCACCATAACTCTCCTTCAGAGGAACCATGGGCACAGTACTGTCTCTCTCCCCAAGCTACCGCAAGGCGGCCCTGTTTGAGGATGGCCCGGCCACTGTGGGTCACTACACGGCGGTCCAAAACAGCAAAAACTCCAAGGACACCAAGAGCCTCAAGCGCCAGTCTCTCATCAGTGTGTTGCCATGGAAACGCATCGTGGCTGTTTCCGCCAAGCGAAAGGGTTCAAAGAAGCTCCCGCCCGATGATGGCCAGAAGTGCAGTGCCGAGCATGCCGTCACCAACGGCCAGAAACTGAAGAAGTCTCAGTCCTGTGCCAACCTGTCAAGCTTCACCACACAGGAACCTGCTGCAGCCACCACCATCCCCACCTCCAAGACCATCTCCAATGTTGCCGCCACCGCCAAGAAGAACTCGCTGACGGGCTCCATCGGTGGTCAGGCCACCAATGCGGGCACACCTAAGCGGGTAATCGTTCAGGCATCCACAAGTGAGCTCATGCGCAGTCTGGGCGAGTTTCTGTGCCGGCGCTGTTACCGGCTGAAGCGTCTGTCACCCACCGACCCGGTACTGTGGCTGCGGAGCGTGGACCGCTCTCTACTCCTGCAGGGCTGGCAGGACCAGGGCTTCATCACCCCAGCTAACGTGGTCTTCCTCTACATGCTGTGCCGCGATGTGGTCTCCTCTGAGGTGGCCAGTGAACGGGAGTTGCAGGCCTCTCTGCTCACCTGCCTCTACCTGTCGTACTCCTACATGGGCAATGAGATCTCCTACCCTCTCAAGCCCTTCCTGGTGGAGGCTGAAAAGGAGGCCTTTTGGGACCGCTGTCTGGAGATCATCAACCGGATGAGCGGCAAGATGCTTCAGATCAACTCCGACCCGCACTACTTCACCCAGGTTTTCGCAGACCTCAAGAACGAGAGCAAGAAGGAGGAAGAGAAGACAAGGTTGTTGATAGGCCTCGACCGATAAGAGGAGTTTTGGGGAAGGGGGGATGAATGGGCGTTTGGGATCAGGTTAGCCCGACTACAGATAGAACAGAAGCGTTGGCCGGTGTTCCTATCTCACATCAGTTGGAAACTGATTCAGCAGGAGACCCATAATGGTCAATTAGGAGGCTGCAGTGTCGCATATCATGTGAACCTGGCCAGAGTTTTGACCTTATAATACACTAAATCAATTACAGGTAATCCCATAGATACAGTTACTGATAACCTTTCTGTCGAACAAACAGTAAAACATTGCTTTCAGGGTTTGGTGCTCTGGGCCTAGACGCCTAGTAAAAACAGCTTTGATAGCAACATCTAACAAAATGGAATTGATAGAAAATAATTACCCCAAAGAGCCTGATAAAATGATTAAAATGTCAATAATGAAAAATGATATCTATATTTTAAATAAAATTGAAGAAATATTTTATTTGTCTACATTCATAGTCAAGAGAATTATTGCAGGGCAAACGTGATGCTCCTGAATCCCTTTTCACCTCACCAAGTAACATCAGCAACCTCACTGACCTAGATATTAACATGGCCAGTAGGAACACCAGACAACGCCACTGTAATAATCGACCTGTGTACTGTACATAGTTAGGTGAAAAAAATAACAAACCATGAGTCATCAAACCACCAACAGTAGAGCTAAAGAGACAAAGTGAGGCGCCGCGGGGGGGGGGGTTGTGTGTACCGAAGGCGTCATGATTCCGCTACGCGCAAGGCCTCGTCACTGCGTGTCCCCTCAGCGCATCGCACAGCCTCAAGCGTCCTCATTCCTATCACTGATGCCCACCTACCTCACCGTTGTGAGCCTTGTCCAAGTCAACCCTGCGATACATTGATCCCCACAGCGACCCACTCATCCACATAGACAGCAGCAGGGCTTCTTCATCTGCTGTCTCATTTAGCCACGGTCAACCATTTACAGAGCAAACGGTCATATCCCCACAAACCTGATTGATGCTTCGGTATCTGACAGACAGCGCTGAGTTTATTACCTTCCATCGCCCTCCCCCCCCATAAACAACAGTTGTGGGGAGCTGCAAAGAGACTATTATCATTGTACTTGATGGGATGTGTTCACCCATCCGGTTTTCATTGAGGATCGAACAAAATGGATTCCCTGTTAAAGAGATGCTTCTCACTGATGGTTATTTATCCAACGACTTGTGTTGACATGCATGTGTGCTTCTATCAGTTCCTAGCATGCTGCTTTGTGTTTGCACACACCACGTACAATTCCCTATTGGCACCCTATTCACTATTTAATGGGTCCCTATGGCCTATTGTAATGCATTACATAGGGAGAAGGATGCCACTTGGGACACGCCCCCCACATTATTTTACACTGGGAGCAGTCTATTGCCATGCTGCCCTTACTGAGATTGAACCACTGACTATGGTCATCATTATGATGAAATCCCACCTTCAAAGGGTGAGAGACAGAGTCCTGTGCCATATCGTTCTGAAGGTTATGTTTTCTTAAAACAACAGTCTCGGGTCAACACGCAGAACAAGAAAGTCTTCTTCATACAAACCCCCATACGTTTCATTAGTTATGATATTATGTATGTTGGAGATGACAGAGCCAGTGACTTGTTCTACTAATGTAACTCAATGGTAACATGTAAAAAAGTAGAAATTGTGTGTCTATCTCCACAGACTTATGTAATGTATGTTATGTAGCAATCAATTGAAACTGCCACTGACATTATCAATGGTCTCAAACCTCATGAAAAATATGCATGTGAAAGTTGCATTGCAGAGCTTGCATTCATGTTCTTCCCGTTTGATGTGTTTTGGATTGACTGATGGGTGGATGGATATCTGATATAAAAGGACAATTGGATAAAATTTGCAGGAAGAGTACCACGACATGCTCTCCTGTTGTTGGGCCCACTACCATTTCTCTTACAATATAATTGTTTTGTCAACAAGAGTCTGATGCTTTCGAATTGAGGCAAAAATACAAATACTTCTGTTTTGCATTGTTATTTAATGTCTAGCTCCAACCACATTTCAATATGTGTAATGATTCTATTTAAAACCTGAGGCAGTTACTGTAAAATAGTTACATCTGGATATTTGGCATACTCTATACAGGCCTTCCTTAAAACACTTGACCATGCGGGCCAAAATTGTTGTAATATTGTAGTGGAAATAACAAGAAATTAGACTTATATGTCTGGACTTCTGTATTGTATAAAGGAACAGAGATAGTCTGTTCAAGGAGCAGTTTCCACCATTTTGAATTCACTTACTCAGTCCATTCAAATCAGCAAGAACAAGTCACAAAGAACTAAGAGAAGGAAACAAATTATTACACAGACTGTTTGCAATGGAACAGCTTTTTGTAATAGAAAAAACAGCCTGTTTGGAGTGGAACACAACTTGTTTCGAATGGAACACAGCTTGTTTGCAATAGACTGGGACTCTTTGAAGGAGGGTAACGTTTACCCCGGTTCAGCTTCCTTTTTTGACTAAGTCATAACAATGTGCCATGTTTACGCTTGCAACATAAATCAGACAAAAAAATGTACAGTACAAAGTTAATGGAATTATTCATTTGTTCCTCCTTTTCATTTGTGAATCATATTGTGTGCAACTTTGTTGAACAAATCTAGGCAAAATAGTGTTATTATAGTAAAGATGAGGCAATCTGAGACTTCTGTATGTGGGTGTATGATTATTTACAGTATGTGAGTGAGAAGATTTTGATCAACTGTTACATTTACTTTACATAAAAATACATTTGCAAGCAATTTTCAATTGATTTTTGTCTGATAAACCATGATTTCACATGAAATAACATATGACATCATGTGAAAAATACTTTTGGAACACTTCACCAGTGATCTTCTTTTCAATTGTGTAGTTTTATGTTGTCACATGTTACTTGATGTGGTTAAATGTTTGTATGTTTTGCAACAGTTGACTAAACATTGAGTACAAAACCACATAACCTTTTGTTAAACTTGAGAGACTACATTGAATACACCAGTCCTTAAGCAGTATAAACCACTATACCATCCTCATGCATAAAGACCGAACATTTTCCAACTCCCGGCCACAAATCCTCATATAAAAACCCCATCTGTAGGCACTGGTAGAAACACGAATCAATATACTTCACTTCCCATGAGCATGCACTACCTTTTCCAACCCCAACGAGGCAGTAGAGAGTTGTTGTCCATTATAAATTATCATTCCTCCAACTGAGATCTGAATGATATCTAAGATGTATATGAGTAATCATATTATTAAGCAAATAGCTTCGACATGTCTGCGGTAGTCTCACGGAATGTCAGAACGTGAGAAGACTCATTGCTTCATGTCTGTCAAATTGAAATATTTATGGGACAACACGTATTTCATAATGCTCTCGCACCGTCTTCTCAAATCCCATTGGAGGATGTCATAGGAGGAGGGACCGATGTCTTTCTCATCCAGTGGCATTGAGAAAGATTCGAAAATCCAAGAGTGTGTAATTGAGATCCTCCGAACATATCGGCTGTGAGTCTGCTGGGGCAGGCTTTCATCCACGGCATCCCGACTTGAGTTTCACTACTTTGCACTTAAACCACCAATCTACAAATGACTATGCATCTCTAATAATGACAAAGTAATTAAAATCTGAGTTCTACCTCGGCTTGCTCAAATATATCCCCTGAACTGACTGTACCTTGCTCTAATTCTTGCATTTGCTTTCGAATGGCCTCTGCAAAGTGGTCATGCGGAGTTGTGCGCTGGAGTTACTGCTACCCGTTCTGCAGCTGAACCAGCCGCGCACTGGCCGCTGTCCTTGGTCCTGGCGGTTGTTGAAAGACTCCTTCTGCAGGAACGCTCCAGGGAAAGCGCTTCAGCTCTGGCATATCTTCCACCCACACAGACTTTAGGGACTTGCTGGTTATTTATAACTGCTGATCACAATATCGGTTTATAATGTCCAATAGCTACATTGTATGTGGAATTCGGGGTATTATACAAACAACTGCGGTGAATTCATTGCTTGAATAACATGTTAACAATTTAGCAGATTAGTATACAGACAGTAGTGACTACTATATACATTTGATACTGGGAACATTTTGAAAGGCCTACCAGCCCAAAATAATTGTATTCAGGCCAAGTGAGGCCAAACGCGATATAATGCAAGTGCATTCATTTTATTGAGAATTCCAGTACTCAGCATTCGAGACACCATATCTAGATAGTTTCCCCCTTGCATTCTTACACTAACGAGGTTAGTTAAAGCTATGTCGAACAGGAGAGGAACGCCATTCAGTGAATTCAGATTGCCACCACCCATTGCCAAACCATCGATGGTGCAACGTGAATGACGCTAATGGCAGGAGGTGGTCGCCGAAAAATGATTTGAACGTTCATCGCTCAAGCTCATTGATGATATGTGCAAGGGGCTTCTTTGAATCCGGCCAATCAAAATCAAATGCGTTGAACTCGTCAGTCGTGCAATGTGCTGTGCGTGCTTGAAGTGTTGGCTGGTTCCTCCTCCGTAGCCAGTAGCCTCTATCTGCCACTGCTGCCTGCTGTCAGTGCTGCCGACTACCGTATGAAATACTTTTCAGAACTACATCTCTGAACATCACCAAACGTAAAGATGGCGGCCCGGGTAAGATATTTTGTCGTTTGTTTACTACCCCTTAGCTAATCATTTTACATTAAGTGAAAAATGCCGTGTGCAACGTATTGCTTCAAGGTATCCTACGAGGCTACTCGAAGGAAGGGGGTTGCCAGTCTTCAAACGGATAACAAGAATTAGCTGCAGCAACGAAGGCGTCGCAACTGAATGTTAAGCTCGACGTTTCTGCTATTTAAATGCAGAATATTGTCCGTACGTTTGTTTATGCCAATCTGGTTATGACGGGTCGCAAACATAATTTCTCCATCTTGTATAATCAGCCTACCCTATATGACAATCTGAGCTAGCGACATAGATACCGCACTGCTGCATTAGATTATCGGAGTGAATTGGTTGAAGCTAATCCTGGATTTTAGGTGCCCTTGAGACAAACAGACTGCGTAAAACAGCTAGTGAAACCTTTCAATATCCATTCAATTCCTGTGCAAATGTGCTTTAAAAATGTATTGAAAACTAAAGCACATGGGGACGGCACAAGCCATCCTGTCCAACGAAAATAGACTACCAACCTCGCCTTTCTATTATTAAAAAGCTTTTATGCTTCCTTGCGTTGTGAAGTATTTTTTAAATAGATTTTGGGGTTGAGCTGCGTAGATGAAGCAGCGCATGAAAAGTAACCTCTGCGCTAGAGATGCACCCCAGCAAAAAAGTCAGAACCTACAGAACGCCTATATGCTTTCATTTTGACCAGGCCAGTCTGTATCTTACTACTGCACAATGTGGCCTTGCTTCTTGCTGAAATCGACATAAGTGTCATTGCATCACCGAATTCCTAATGGAAATAACGCGTATATATTCGAGTCCGTATGAAAGGAGTAACATTTACTGTTGGTCACTGTAAAGTTACATACATCGACATGTACGTCTAACACTAATTCAGAATTAAGCATTATAACATCTATTCCGTGTCTTTTCCATTTTAAAAACATGATTATGTCCATTGTGGCGATAAGCTTGCACATGATTTATAATAGCTTCCCTACAAAAGAGACGTAAGTGTCATAGCAATGCCAGATTCCTAATGGCAATATCATAAATCCTTACCTTTAAGTGACATGATGGGAGCACCATGCTGGTCAACTATAAAGCTACATGCACATCTGCATGTAGGCCCTTCACTAATGCTGGCTTAAGCGCTTTTCCATGTCTCCCAGTTTAAACAATTGTTATCTCAATTGTAGAGATAAGCTTGCACATTGCGTTTAGATAGCTTAAGGCAAACTTGTGTAATAGGTGGTGCATTATTGCATGCAATTTCCTTTATAGTATAGGCCTATGCTGTTTGTTAATCTTGTGCCGGCCTGAATTTTTCTTATCCACCATCAAGGATTCAGCAAAAAAAACTTTCTGGTTTGGGAATAAAGACTGTCTCATAACCTTTTTTCATTCTTAGCGGATTCTCTGCAGAACATATAATAAGCCTATCTAAAACAAGGCTGCTTTGATTTGTCAGTAGGGCTTCCATCCAGCCAGGGCAACGTGGGCGCACAGACAAGACCAGAGGTGCAATTTGTGAGAGGCTGGCTAGAGCTGTTCTGTTCTTTTGCCATGTCTCAGACCAGAGGTGCCTATCACAGATCCAGGCCATACTCACTGATGAGTGACATGACAACCTATTCTTTTGACGATTGAAATATTTCCCCCTCTATTGCACTGCTGAGTGTAATGGCCCCAATGCCCTCACAAGACAGCAAGGTATATATGCAACCTTCACACAATGAAAATAAAAGAAAAGGCATTCTTCATGTATTTGGTTGCTTCGTGTCACGTCGAGGTTGTGACAAGCTTTTGGGATCTCGGTGTACTGGGTTCATGAATTGTTTTCTGCCAACAGGCTTGTTTTTTGTCTGGCATTTCATTCGAGAGGCTTGTTTTTTGTCTGGCATTTCAGTCGACAGGCTCGCATTACAGGCATTGAGAAGTGTTGACATGTTTGCCTGTGCGGGAGTGAGAATGTGTGTCCGGAACAGAGACAAGGCATCTGAGTACATTGGGCCGCACGGCGTGAGTCAGCCGTGTCTGCTGGCTTTGGCCTCCCTCCTTCCCTTGCCCTTGCAGAGTGCACTGCCTATTGATCAGTGTCATAGCTTCTGCGAGGGACACAGATGGCATCCCAGGCTGAGGGCCTACCTCAGACATTTCCAACCAAGGGAAACAGCCTACACAGGAATGGCCTTGAGTAGAAGCCCTGTCAAAGAGGTAAACATAGGAAAGAAGACCATCTTCCTCATGCACAGTTGACCTGGTAGAAAGGAAATCAACAGAAAATGGAGCCTGGTAGAATGTGGTCGGTGTTCAGAGAATGACCTTCATTTGTGTTGGGGTGGCAGATTTTCTAGTGGTCATAGCATCTGACCAGTACTCGAGAAGGTTCCTGGATCAAATCCGTGAGCCTGCAATATGAAAAATCAGATAACAGCGTCTGCTAAATGACTAAAATGTTAAACTGTGTCGGCTGTGTGTGGCAAGCCACGTTCTTAGGAAAAAGGCATCTCTTACATTGCTAGTTGTTTTAGAGAATCCATCTTATATCCTCTTTTGACATTAGACCTTTATTCATGAGCGTTCCCTCATCTATTTTAATTGGGCTCTCAGCTTCAAAGGGATGTAATAACTGCATGGGAAGTACTGCATTTACTGGCAGTATGTGAACCTCACCAGCAAAGAGCTGGTGGGCGTAGATCTTTTACATTCAAGTCACTTTGAATCATATCCAAAGTGAATTACTGGACCAATTAGGGTTACAGGTCCTGCTTAATCCAGGACACCTTATCAACTCAGGGGACTCTCACCAGCAACCTTTCGATTACTGGCCCAAGACTCTAACCAGGCAAATTCCCCCCTAATATCTGCCTCATTGCAATGGTAGTTATAGAATAATTAAAGATGTTTCAAACACAGCATCCCAACCAAACAGCTACCATTGGTCCAGAACTCTTGATACCCAGACACTGTATGAAGTGTTCTGAGACCATGACGAGATTAAGACATTTTAGATGTAAGTATTTTAGCAGGTACTACCTAGAGCTATTTACAGTTAATTAGCATGTGCATACATTTCATACCGGTACCTCATGGGAATCAAACGCACATCCGTGGCAGTGTTTTAAATATTGAAAACATCAACCCGAGGAGGGTTTAATGATGAGTTAACCTACATTCTAGCTCTCCACAGAGCCTTACAAAGAGAATGAGTAACCTCATTTATTTTGCTACGCTGACAGTAAACTAGTTATAGCGGAGTAGCATAATGTCAAACATCAAACACCTCACTGTTAGTCACATGTTCAGTTACACAGCACTGCCATTTCATTTGATCTTGTTGATTTGTTCAGCCTGCTGCCTTGTTTTCTAAACTTTTCATGTCACATAACAAAAACTCCAATGAAGAGTGTTGCAAAAATATTTTCCCAAATAACCTGGTTTTCTAGAAAGGACATTTGGAATTTTCCTGAAATTAAGAGGAAATAAGCACATCACACAGAATCCTCCAACCAGCATTTCTAATTATACTGAGCATTTTAGGAAAAATGCTTTGCTATGATATTTTAAGTCATCGTGTTATATCCATCCTCTTCCATACTGTATAAGTTACAGTGTGTGAAGGTTTGCCTGTGTAGTCTCTAATCCTTCCTTGTTTGTGTTGGCCGTTGAGCTGTGTGAGCATTGAGCTACATCCATGTTATTTTCAGAAAGAGTGCAACAGTATTTGTGGTGATGGCACCACGGTGGATTTGGACTGTTCAAACATTCTGTTCAGTCAAAAAATGTGTCTGAGAGCTGTGTGAAGTGTACAATGCAAGAAGCATATCGTTTAACTGATTCTGGCTAGGTTTTTCATTGGCTGTTTTGGTCAGGTTAAGGACTGACCTTGAAAATGTATCCCATTGGCCTCCCATGCTGCATTCCCTCACTAAGCAGTGATGCATTTCTCTACCTCGGCTTGGGGCATGGTCAGACTGAGAGGAACAGTAGATCAGTCAATGATAGAAAGCAAAATAGAACTCATGTTAGCTGCACTGTATTCAAATGGCAGCAACGCCTGGTAGCAACATATGATCAACAAATATGAACATATATACACATATACATATATATATATATACATTGGGGAGAACAAGTATTTGATACACTGCTGATTTTGCAGGTTTTCCTGCTTACACAGCATGTAGGGGTCTGTAATGTTTACCATAGGTACACTTCAACTGTGTACCTATGTATATACACATATATATATATATATATATATGTGTATATACATGTATATATCTATGTATATAAATGTGTATGTGTGTATATATTTTTATGTATATATCTT
Source organism: Esox niger (assembly GCA_016801105.1). Classification (NCBI taxonomy): domain Eukaryota; kingdom Metazoa; phylum Chordata; class Actinopteri; order Esociformes; family Esocidae; genus Esox; species Esox niger. Next base: position 34,780 of record JACXGJ010003473.1, read on the forward strand.
ACATTGTCTCTTCTTTTACATTTAGTATTTTGTGGCACTCAGTATTGAAAATCCCATAAAAAATGTACAGAAATACAAGCACATTCAAATTTCCTGTGCCAACCATACCATACCCTGCAGGTTATGTCATTGCAGATTCAGTGTAGTGTAGTCCCTAGATAGTTATGCTACAATAGGGCATCTCATAGCAATTTAACTTGACTGGTTTTGATTGAATTACTTCCCAGGAAAGAAAACAGCCAGCAATCCACTTAAAGCCACTGACTGCATTACATATTGCCATACAAACAGGTTCCCTTCTAATAAATAGAAACGTGAAAATCGTGCTGAATTAACCCAACGACCGAATGGTATGGTATGTTTTTGTTAAACAAAATATAAATGAGAATGGTTCTCTGATTGGCTAGCTTTCCATCTTCAGACTGCTGTTGAAAATATGTAACCTACCTCATTGGATTGTTTTTATACCCCAGAAGGACAAAAAACCTGGAGTGCCCTGTCACACAAGATTGCAGAGCTGGTTAGAGCATCTGTCGGTCTGTGTGTGAGTGAGTGAGCGTTTAAACTCAGAAGACAATCAGTCATTACATTTTTAGCCCTTAATGGAGCAGACAAACACCAATTAGTTGTCTGTCATATACATTTGAGTTTAATAAATAGAATGTACAACTCCATAAACAAAATAAGGAACCACTGCATTTTCTTTCCTTTCCAAAAAAGTTGGAAAGGTTCTGATTGAAAAACAGAAGCGTTCAATTTGCAGTGGTCTCTTAATTGTAACCCTTTTGTTCCTTACTTCAATCCTTCCTTTTCCACTTTTTTTGGAAAGGAAAGATAAAGGTGCAGTGGTCTCTTAATGTTTTCCTGAGCTGTTGATGTATTGCGAGTGTCTTAATACCCTGCGATTTGTAGTTCTAGAGCACATAATCTTGAACTGAAATGGTCTCACTAAATGAAATGTTTCCTGTTATTAATTAACATATTTAAGTTAATTTCTTTCAACTGAGGAATGTCTTGTTTGTTCATGCATGCTACAGATCCTCCTAGCATTTTGCTACCGTTCCCATACCATGCACATACAGGTGAACCAGGGTTTTTATGGTTTGAGAAATAGACCTAACATTTCTTAGCCAACAGAAACCTTTGTCATTCATCTTTGAATACTAGGGAAATTTGAAAAAATATATATATAAAAAAGGAAAAACATGTTAAAGATGTTCCATTCATTCATAATAACGTTAACAAAATGCGATTTTTGCTTTCAAAAATATTAATTATAATTCTCACAATAAAACAGCATTTCCTGTTTGTATTGGGAAGAATGCATTCCATTATTCTATTTGGTTTACATAAGACTGTAAAGCATTTGGTTGGCAAATTACATGCCTACCAGATATGGGGTTAGTTTACAATAGCAGGTGCATTGCTTTCTTGAACCCCACAGAACGGTCAAGGAAGATTGAAAAAAAGTCTCCCAAAATAAGGCACAGGCCTATAGATTTGGGCAGTTAAATGACGTAAAACTCTTCCCAGGTTTTGGCGCAGTTCAAGATGAGAAACAATAACAATGAGTGAAATTGTAAGAAGGACCCCAACTCTGCCCCTCTCCGCATGAGCCTCATTCCACCATCAAAGCCTTTCCCTTTGATTCTGAGTCAACGCACCCAAATGCTGCTTCAGCTCTCTGAGAGCCAGTGGTCCTGGCTGTCTCAATTCTCTGTCTTATGTCCTCCTCTTCCCCTCCCTCTTTGCTTGCGTACGTTGGCCCTCAGGTCGTAATATTTTTCAAGGTATGTATGTAAGAGTATTTCCTCATGTATGAACTCCCACACCGCCTGCTAAAAGTCCAACAACTTAATGGGACTGCCAAGACGGCTTTACTGAGAGTAGCTTTATCTGCATCGTCCACTCCCAAGGTCTTCCCGAAAGGCCCCCCCTCGCTGCCTCTGCCGCTGCCTCCGTCTCTGCTCTCATCCTGGTAGTGACTGTCTCATGAGGAATTATACACATTACTTGTGATCCATATCTCTCACGTACCATTACAATTTCTTTCACTGAAATCTAATACCTAGAGGGAGGGCAGCGATTGGGTGTGCAAACAGTGTTTTAGCGTCTGTTACTCCCCTCCCACCCCACTGCTGTGCCACTCTGGCCCACTCTTGGACGTTGGTCAAACCAAAAAGCTTCAGCCAGATTAATTTTTTGCCATGCTGAGCGTGCGCTGGCAGAATGGTAGATTTAGCAGCAGACTAGACTGCATGTGTTGGTTTTACACTGTAGATAGGGAAGGGGCGGGCAGGGCAGGGCAGTGTGCCAGGACTGCAATGCAGTGTGCACCTCTCTAAAACTCGCCACAACTCCACCTCGCAGCCAAACATTACGACAACCGCTACCCTGGCTCTTTGCTCACCTCTCCCCTGCCAATCAAATGTCAGACAGGCACGAGTGCAAGGCATGCCTGTGTCTCGCGACGATTGGTCCGAATCAGAGACGGCTATTGAATTAACATCCTCAGCAATATATGCACAGGGTACGTTCACAATAACATATAGGTTTGTATACAATCCAACTTAAAAGAATGGCTATTGGGCTGTTCACTGTATCATCATTTCATTTTCTTTGCTTGATTCCCTTTACATTTTGCCCCTTTGTTTTTGCTACTTCTTCATGTTTCTGTTTTCAGATCTTTTTTTTTCTTGAGAAAACTCCCCAGAATAATAAGATTTTGTAAATCCACAACAATGTTTACACCACATCAGAATAACTTTTTATACACGTTTTTTTTCTGGTCATTTATATGTTGATTTTTCTGTGTAATTTATCTTTAATTCAAGTGTGTGCCTAGTATTCCAGGAAAATCACAAATACAAATACAAATCACAGATGCATGCTGTTCTTGTTCTATGGAAAGCATGAGCAAATTCCTTATTTTCCATTAAGTTTATTCTCACCTTATTTCAATACTTTTTCAATAATTCGCCACTCATTTTATAGGGTCCCTATTGTTTTAGATAAACAAATTATTTTTAGACTTAGTTACCTAGACCAAACAAGTGGTAAATCTTGTCCTACTTAGCTCACATTGGACGAGTGTGGGAGTATGCTGAAATAATGTGTATTATTTCATTCATAAATGGCAATGTACTGTTACTGACAAGTTGCTATTTCAAGATGTATCCTGTAAATTTGACTTGAGTGACTACCAAAAGCATGGTGACTCAAGACTAATCAGCTCAGACCTCAGGCACTGTGGCCTTGATTAAGACAGTTTTTCTATGGTCTACAGCAGTGTATTTCAAAATCTACTCCACGATCAGTAAACTATTTGGACAGTCAATCTGTAGATGCTTTACAAACTACCTAATGACTAGTAATAACATTAGCATTTAATATATACTAACACAAGCCCTAAACTTAAACCCTCTTCCTAACCTGTACACAAACACTTATCCCAAAACTAACCCTAATCTTAACCATAGGAGGCATTTACATTGTTTTTCATAATTAGTTAATGGTATTAATGTGTAGCACATCTACAGATGGTAATTTTAACTATGCAAATAAAGTGTAACCTTGTGCTTGTTGTCATGACTACCTTTTGGTATTGTGGAATTCCTTAGACATTTTTATTGGAACAACATGTTCTTTCTTGCATTTGTTCACCTAAGGAGCCCAGAGTTAAGCAAGTGTTCCAGAAAATTAGAATATTGTGAAAAGGTTCAATGTTTAAGACCCCTTGTCACACACTCTAATCATCTAATTCACTCAAAACACCTGCAAAGGCCTTTATATGGTCTCTCAGTCTAGTTTTGTTGGCTACACAATCATGGGGAAGACTGCTGACTTGACAGATTCAGAAAATTCTCTGTAGCAAGGGGCAAGGATGTAAACCAATGTTGGATGGCCAATATGATCTCATAGATTTGTCTTATTTTGACACAATGGCACGTGGGCAAGGTGGCGGTTATCCAACGCCCAAATAAATACATTTAATTCTGTTTGTCAGACCTTTCCGTAGTTATCGTGACGCAACAAAGAATTTGTCTGTACATCCGATGCCCAATTGAATACATCTCCGTTTGCCATCCATACAAGTCTGTTTGTCCTCCAGACAACGTCTTTTTCAGGGAAGGCCTTGCTTATTTTAGTGAAACAATGCCAAACCACATTGTGCACATATACAACAGCGTGGCTCCATAGTAAACTGCTAAACCGGCTTGCCTGCACTCCAGAACTGTCTCTCATTGAAGACATTTGGCACGATATGAAACGAAAAATACAACACAGGGGAAACGCCAAAATGTTGAACAGCTGCAATCCTATATCAAGCAAAAATGGGAAAACATTTCACCTTCAAAACTACAGCGATTTTGTAATTATCCTGACAAAATACATCTATGCCCATTTCAGTACAGTTAATTCAGTTTGCCGGACCTTTTCGTAGTTATTCTGACAAAACAAGAAATTTGTTATTCTGACTAAACGAGAAATTTCCAATGTTATTTAACGCATTTATTAAAAAGCACTATATTTTCCTTTTAATTTTTTAAACATTTTAGTGTGGATGAATAATTTAGACCACAGTACTGTAGTAACTTTAATACGGACGTTCTATTGTTGTTTATTGCGTTAACGTATTGACGTGTAGGTAGTATGCATTTGGGTCCATATGAGACGCAGATCTTAAGACATTGCGCTGGAATGGCCATTCACTTCGGGCCCACAGGCTGCACTGCATTGAAAATAAACACAATTCGGTAGTGGAAATCACTGCATGGGCTCAAGAACACTTCCGAAAACCATTGGCCGTGGACATAGTTTGTTCGCTGCATCCACAAATGCAAGTTAAAACTCCACCCTGCAAAGAAGAAGCCAGTTATAAACAAGAACTAGAAATGCCGCCTCATTCTCTGTGCCCAAGCTCTTCTAAGATGGACTGAGGCAAAGTGGAAAACCAGCCTGTGGTCTGATAAAGCAAAATTTGAAATTCCTTTTGGGAATCATGGACGGTACACCCTCCAGGCTAAAGATGAGAAGGACCATTTTGCTTGTTATCAGAGCACAGTTCAAAATCCAACGTCCGTTGTGGTATATTTATGTTTGTCACAAAAATTCAATTTCCATTACATTTATGAAACATCAAGCACATTTAGTCAAACCATATTATAAAAGCAGATGAAATGGTCTTCCTCTTTTTGGAAATGTTCACTTTTGTGGTGAAAAACTGAGCGTGTATACTATAATCCATTGACACAAACAGCACTTACTATACCATATGTTTTCCTTTTTTATGATGTGGATCAGCCCACACTACATGACAGAAAGATGTAGTTAGGCAAAATGTATATCTTGTTTAGACAAAATTACACTACCCAAATGTAGTCACCTGAATGTATATGCTTTCTGTTGCTGCTCAATGGCATTTTCTTTTTCAAGCGGTATATAATCTGTTAGTTCTGAACAAACAATAATGTTGACTTTTTGTTAAAGTTTGTTATATTTTATCATAAAAAAGTCATCTCATATTTATTAACCCCTTTCTTTACCCCTTTTTCTCCACTCACCTATTTTGCCATATCCAATTGCATTTCAACCCTTTCTCAGTATCAGAATTAGAATTGCCTTTAATTGTTATGTTCATTTACACCTATTTAGAATTTAACTTGATACATTGCAACAACTACCTACAATTTTGTGTTGATGACCGTGGCAGGCTTTCCTTATTGGTGTCCGCTGCCAGAGAATTGCTAGTGGAATCACACTAGAAAATCTTACTGACAAGGCCTCCGTGCTCCCTGGACAATGCTGCAAATTTACGCCACCTGTGGGGTTCACCAGCTGCTGGTCAGCTAGTGCCACAGTCAAGGCATGAACATAGACTACGCTGGTCAGGTTGGTGATAAAGAAGAGTCCCTTAGACCTCTATACCACCAGCGAGGCCAATAGTTGATGTTAAATAGGCAAAAATATATTCATCTAGTTTTATGTGTGAATTATGGTTGGACTTTGCTCTGAAGTTGAATACTTCATTATGGGATGGCAGTTAGCCAAGCGTTTCAAGCATCTGACTAATCCAATAGGTTGCTAGACTGATTTCCAGGGGCAGTAAGGTGAAAGACCTGTTTCTCTGTCCCTGTAGATAACAGTTAAACACAATTACTCCCCAAGTGCGCATTGTGGCAGTTCCCTGCACCTATCAGTGGTTATATGTTTAAGTCTATGATTGGATGTTCAGTTGGCAACTGAGTAAATTGAATGTTTAAGTTATACCAGATGTTTTATTACAAGGATATTACTGACATTTGCTAAATAAATCTAAAGGTGGGTGTGCATTCTAGTCTCTTCTTGGCCTCAACCTCAACAAGGAAAGCTGCCACTAGATTTCAAATGGGGTAGCCTTTGGGAAATAAAGGAATTGCTGTTTGCAACTGTATTTGACTAGAGTAATAACATCTACCAATCAAAGGTTTCACATACATCTCTCAGATCTTTTTCTTTGTCTTCTCTCTTTCCTCTTCCTCTCTATTCTCCACTGTAGACAATGCAAGCGGCGCGATGCCCAACTGATGACCTGTCACTGACAAACTGTGCTGTGGTGAGCGAGAAGGATCTGCAGTCTGGACAGTGAGTAATCAGAGCATATATCCTTCTTTGCAAGACGTCAGTGCCTAAGCATTTTAGTTTTGCTGGTGGCTCTATGATCATTTAACAAGGCTTTTGGTAATACATAGTTATGGCCTCCCAGGTTGGACAGCACTCTAAGGCACCCTTCTGTAGCAACAAGCTGACCACCACAGTCAAGGTTTAAGACCTGACTGCTGCTAACGTAGGACCACTACCCATGGGAGGTGAAATCTTCTAGATTTTCTGTTCTTATAGCAGACACGCAGACGATGATGCTTAAAAGTGTCTGCTAAAAGCACAACATTAATTATTTTCTCCAGTGTGGTCCTCAGTTTAGGACACGACAAAGCACTCTGGAAACACAGGGGGTGGACAACAGCGAAAACACCTAACATTATATTAGAACCATGTACCTAATAAGATGTACATCAGTATAGTTCCAATCTTTCTGGGAATGCTGTCACACAAGTCCTGAAATGTGTCTAATGTGATTTTGCTGCAGTATTCTAGAAAAGCCTCCAATTCATTGAAGGATGAGGTGAAAATCTACTTCAAACTCTGCGCTCATAAAGTTTCAATTTCCCATAAAGTTTATATTTTGTTTAGATCTGGTGATTGGGGAGGCCATGAAAGGTGTTTGACGTCATCCCTGTGTTCATACAACCACTTTTGATTTTATTTAGCAGTGTGTATATGGGCATTGTTATACTGAAATATTATTAATATGTTATGCATCTTACAAGCGGTTTCTGAATAGCAGACCTGCTTTAAAATCCAGCTATGTGAGCCTATGACTTACAGTTTTACTTGAGACTGGGTGAAAGAGGTTCTCATACAATTCAATTTATTGAGCAACTATCCCTTTAAGAGTTCATTTATCCCTGTCAGTCAGCTCCGACTTTCGACCATTGTTCCTCTTTGCCGATGCCATTTGTCTTTGTTTGGCATATGCTGTCACGTTCTCCTTGACACATTGAATCATTGAGCAGTTTATATAACTGATGAATCTGCAAATTGGGCCTCTTTGGAATCTGTTAGATGTCCCATGTTGGGTTCAAAACAAAACATTTACATCATCAAACCTATTCTATAACTGACTTGTACTGCTTATTGGTAATCTACCTAATGACCTTAGCAGCAGCGTGTATAATCGTGGTTTAGGTACTTCAAAGTAACAGTCCTTTTCCATGTGGTGTTTTTGTTGTTTTGTCCACCTCCTGTACATGGAGACATATGTTAAAAATACTACATGAAACCATGGTTTGCAGCTAATTTTCATACATCAACATACAGTAGCAACTCCACATCATGAACATACACAAAACAAAATGTTAAACTATGACAATCAGCTAGATAGCCTTTAAATCTATAGAAAAAAACAAAAACAAAAAAAACATTTCTATTTGCTTGATAACAAAAAAGGTTACTGCAACCAGTTACAATCAGTGGTAAGCTTGTTGAACAGTCCCATTTAATATTGTATGCATGGTTTTGAGGCAGTTTTTGAATTATACAGCAAACACGGACTATAATCTTTTACGAATGCATTTCTTAAAACATTTATATTTTCTAAGGATGTTAAACTGCTTTGGTGGGAACCAACAGATTCTTCTAATGGTGTTAAAAAGTCTGGTAGCTGACCACATGGTATGGCTGTCTGAATGCCAAGAACAGAACTAGATTATCAAGGGTAGTTTATATAAGCAGCAAGATATTTGGCAAACCTCAATGAGGACTCAGTGACATTCATGTGAGAGGAAAATACTTCCTTTTTTTATAATGCAACGACAAATTCACAGGGCTTTCGAGAAGTTACAGTGGGTATTGAAAGTCACCACCCATTTTTAAATGTGCTTTAAAACTGAAAACTCCCCTCAATTAATACTTGGCGGAACCACCTTTTGCTTGAATTCCAGCCATGAGTCTTTTGGAATACGTCTCTACTAACTTTGCACACTTAGACTGCAGAATTGTTCAAGCTCAGTAAAATTTCACGGTGACCACTCATGGACTACACTTCAAGTCATTCCACAGAATCTTGATGGGATTTAGGTCAGGGCTCTGACTTGGCCACTCAAGGACATTCACGTTCCCTGTCCTTCAGTATGGTTGCTTTGGTAGTGTGCATAAACCCTCTTCCCATTTTCAACTTCCTGGCAGAGGGCTGCAAGTTCTGGTCAAGAATTGGTCAATATTTTGGACTAAATTTTCCCTTCAATCCTGAGTGTTCCAGGACAGGAAAGTGTTCAATTTTCTGCTGAAAAGTAACAACAGGATGCTGCCACTGCTGTACTTTAGTTCAGTAGTTCAAAAGGTTTATCTGTCATTTGCAATAACAAGTTATGGCAATGAAATGCTTGGTTTTCCTACTCCCGACAGTGCAGTTAAAAGTTAAAAAAGTTACAGTAATTATAATATGAAAATAAGAAGAGACACAAACAATCAATAATAAAACAATACAAAAACACGCATCAATAATAATAACTATACAACTGTACTAGCGTAGTACAATGTAAAAGTGACAGGTGTGCATGATATAATTGGCAGATGAGCATGATATAAAGTGACAGATGATGGGACTATGGATGGAAGGGAAGAAGGGTTTCTGAATTGAGCAGCCTTACAGCCTGAGGAAAGAAACTGTCCCGTAGCCCGTTCGTTTTGGACGGAATACTCCTGTACCTTCTGCCTCACTGCAGCTTCATAAACAGTCCATGGCATAGTATGAGATGGGATCTGGGGTCTGTAATGATTCATTTGCTCATCCTCCTACACCTCTCTGTGTAGAGATCCTGCAGGGATGGCAGGTCAGACTTTGAGATGCACTCTGCTGTTTTAATCACCCTCTGAAGTGCTTTACGGTCGAGGGCGGTGCAGCTGCCATACCAGGCGGTGACACAGCCGGACAGGATACTCTCAATAGTGCATCTGTAGAAGTTGATGAGTAACCTGGTATCCACGCCAAATCTCCTTAATTGGCATAGGAAGAAGAGACGTTTCCTGGCCTCCTGCACCTGGATGTTAGAGTGATGAGTCCAGGTCAAGTCTTCATTGATATTGACAACACTCTCTACTGCAGACCCATTGATGGATATGGGGGCATGGTCTCCCCGTCGCTGCTTCCTTTGATCAACAATCATCTCCTTAGTTTTGTTGATATTGAGCTGGAGGTTGTTTTCCTGACACCATGAAAAGTCAGTGACCTTACCTCGTCTCTATAGGCTGATTAGTCGTTGTCAGAGATCGGGCCTATGATGGTGGTGTCGTCAGCAAACTTAACATTGGTGTTGGAGACGTGGGTTGCCAGGCAATTGTCGGTGAAGAGAGAGTACAGGAGGGGGCTCAGCACACAGCCCTGGGGGGAGCCAGTACTGAGACTAAGTGAGGAGGAGGTGGTGTTGCCCATCCGCACCAGCTGGGGTCTGCCTGCCAGGTAGTTCAGGATCCATCTGCACATAGAGGGGTCGAGACCCAGATCACTGAGCTTAACCGCCAGCTTGTGGGCCACAATGGTGTTGAAGGCTGAGCTGTAGTCAAAGAACAGCATTCGTACATATGTGTTCCTCTTGTCCAGATGAGAGAGTTCGGAGTGGAGGGTCAGAGTAATGGCATCCTATATGGATCTGTCATGTCTGTACGCAAACTGCAGCGGGTTATGTGTTACAGGCATGGAGTCTGTGATGTGAGTTTTAACTAGCCACTCAAAGCACTTCATGATGATTGGCGTGAGTGCTACAGGGCGGTTGTCATTCATGCAGAGGAGATTTTTGCTTGCATAATTTTGCTTGAGTGGAAAAATGTATTGGGTTTTTGCCATACATATCGTTTTGCAGTCAGGACAAAATGTTCCCACAGATTTGTGGATAACTTGTGATATTCTGGTCACATGGACACATTGACCAGTCTTTGCCATAAAGGCCTGAAGCTCATTCAACGTTGCCTTTGTCTTCTTGGTCCTCTTTGATCAGGCTCCTCCCTATCCGGTCATCCTGTTTGGAGGGATGGCCTGATCTATGCAAGGTCTGGATGGTGCCATATGCATTTTACTTCTGCATTTTATGGCTCTGGATTGAAAGTTGAAATATTTCTATTTTCCCCAACTTTATGTCGTAGATCTTTTTCAAAGTGCCTTTCTGCTCATAATTGCAATTCTCAGGGTGGTGTTCATTTATCCAAAGAGAATAATTTAGATTTAATAGATTACATTTAAATAAATTTTCTGACTTAATATTTTTTATTCACACTTACTGTGTGTAATCAAAGCTGGATAAAGACAGATTTTGTATTTTTATTTCATGATGAACATTATGAAAGGGGGTGGTGACTTTCTATACTCACTGTATTTCTTCTGACTGTCATCAATATATTGAATAATAAATTGGAACAGATATTTGTTTTTGGATTGTGATGGAAATATATTGGGCAAATTATAGTTTCACATTGAATATGGTCTTCTTTAACATTTTGGTACTTGTATAGATTGTTGAATGATCTTGAACAAGCAAATTATTTTCTAATTTTATCTTGTCATCTTGATAGTCTACATCTCAATAAATAAAACATCAACACAAAGGCGAATACAATGTTACTAATAACAAGGCAAATCTCATACATTTTCTGCCACAAATATACTATAATCTGCCTTAAAGTATATATTTTAAACTGATATTTCAGGATTTTGGAAAATGAAGCCATTTATCTACTTAACAAGAGTCCGATGAACTTGCGGAGACCATTTTTATGTGCAGTTTGACGTAAGTGGCCAAATAGTGTTTGGTAAATCAATGGAAGTCTATGGTATCTGCTTGTATCCTAGCAGACACCATACACTTAGTCAATACTCTAGTTAACAATTGCCCTAGATAGCATTAGCTTTTAAAGCTTGCTCTAACATCCTGGATGCAGAGACATAATTTGTATTGACTCTGAGGAAAATGAATTTAGTCATTTCCAAAACCCCAAATTATCCCATTTATGGCTAATGAGCGGGTATTACACAATAATTCCAAATTGTTGATGGATCTAAAGGCTGGCCGTCTAACTCCATTTGTATTCTTGGAAATTTGTATTTATAATATTTTTTTTGTTGAGTTGAGCTGATGATAAAGTCACTCCATTTCTCAATCCTCTATATTGGTTTTCCACTGTCATGGGTCTTCATACTGGTCTTCTCTGCAGAACTAGCACATAGCTATCAAATTAGATGCACTAGTTTATTTTGCTGCCATATGATAATTACTGCACCATTTTTGCTGTTAAGTAATTTGTTTATCTGCTTGTCTGCTGTCTTTCCACAACATCCCTGCAATCATTATCCTAAAAAATCTGTTGTAAATGACCAATTATGTAAAAGGCAGCAATATTTGCTATAAAAGTTATTCGATGGCAGTCATTTTGTTGCCTGTGTATAATAAAACTGATGTCAATATTTTTTTTTATCCCATTCCCTACAGACATGTGACTGTAAAGACCACGCCAACACACAAGTTTGTGTTCACCACCAAAACCCACCATGCCATCGTCCCTGGCACCATCGCTTTCAGTCTGCCTCAGGTAAAACAGAGACCAATAGGAGTCTTCAGTCTTTAACCTGCGTCTTACATATGAATGTATTTTCTACACAAACCTTTTAATCATTTTATTCATTTAAGCATACTTCCCTCTAAGGTTTATGTTCCTGTTTAAAGCTAGGCTAACTGCTATTCTATTTTTTTCCATCTCTTAGAGGAAGTGGGCAGGTCTGTCCATCGGACAGGAGGTGGAAGGTAAAGTCTTTTGGGGTGATAAAAAAAAATTGACCACAATGAAAACATTTCTCATTTCCACAGTTCCCTGGCCAAAGTTTACCTTAAATGCATACAGTAGTATGAATATATGCAGTTTCTCTGACAGTAGTGCAAAGTACTGGATACATATATAACATTAGTTCTTTGTCCTCGTCCTCTGTCCTCATAGTGGCCAACTACAACTTTGACAAGTCTCAGCAGTGCATTGGTGCAATGACTATAGAGATCGACTTCCTGCAGAAGAAGAGCACTGACACCAGCCCCTATGACTCAGACAAAATGGCCAGTGAATTCATTCAGCAGTTCAACAACCAAAGCTTCTCTGTCACCCAACAGGCAAGTCAGAATAAAACAACACTACTGCCGTACAGCATACAATTCCACAAAGTCTTTTGGTACATCTTCCTTAAAAAAACACACATAAAAAGTGGTGAATGTCCCTCTTACATATGTTCAGACCAACCTGATTATTTCAGATACGAATTGGAGGTTGCTTGACGTCTGAGAATGAAATATTCCTTTGCACTGTCGTGATCTACATATTTTAGTGTGAGACTGCTTCCATTGCACTCACTCATTTGATGTCCTTATGAGGGGTGTAGTACAAAAGTATGTTATCATATCAACTTCTTAAAAGCTGAGGATCAAAGGCCAATTTTTTAGTTTTTTTATTGAAATGGAACCCGTTGATTTCTGTGATGAATTAGAAGTTGAACAAGTTATGTTCTGCAATCAAGACATTGCCTCAAAGTCAGCCAGAACCTGGAAATAGTGCACATTTTAGATAAATGGGGTTGTAACCGAACACATTCTTCCTGTCATCCCCTCTCCCTCTCCTCATTCCATCTTCTATTGTCCTTCCTGTCTGCCTTTTTACGTCCCTACAGATGGTGTTCAGTTTCTGCGACAAGCTCTTTGGGCTGGTGATCAAAGACATTGAGGCCATGGACTCCAGCATTTTGAAGGGAGAGCCAGCATCAGGCAAAAAGCAGAAGGTACCCAGAGTTACTAATGACCAGCTCCAAGCTCCTTTATTCATATCGCAAAAATGACCTTAAAAGTGCATATAGAAAAAACCTACTGGAACAACTCACTCTTTTATGATATGAGATTCTGTAATATTTGAAGTAATACTTAATTCAGAGTGGTGTGAGCAGTATACTACAATACATGTAAATCACAATGGGCCTCATTCACCAATATCTTCCTATGATTTTTCTTATTTTTTTCCTGAGAAAGGTCCTAAGAAATATTCACATCAGATTTATAGCATGTTCTTAAACTGTAGAATTCTTCGCACCTATGCTCTTATACCGATGAATCCCATTGTTCTCGTAAATTGAAGGCACATGCCAGTTGTTCCTAATTAGCATAGCTAAATCCCTGCCAATCCCCATAAAAGGGCATGAGACTGCATGGCCGTGTGCACGTACATAAATCACACAGAAATTCCAAGGAAAGGTTGAGAGAGAGGTCAAGAATGCCCAAACCAAAATCTAAAGGCAATGGAATAGTGGACTCCAAACATTAAAAACACTTCAGTAGTTCTGAGGTACTGCTGCAGGCACTGAACAACAAATGAGCTGTCATGAATATTCAGTATAGCATCAGTAGTGAAAGTAAAAATAACAACAAAAAAGATTAATGGAATGCTCTTACTCGTTCTGGGAACACTGTATCCGGAGAGGGACGTATAGAAGTAAAAAGTAAATGGTTCGATCTCAAATCTGAGGCTAAAAAAATATTGCCAAACACAGAAGAATAATGTAAATTATTAGTGAAAAATATTAACTATGATTCAATGTTATTGGAATTTCAATCCTCTATATTAGAAATCTGTATAATCGAAGAAAACACAATGAAGAGTTATTTGGCACAAACATGTCTGCACTCAAGTGAGCTCTTGAGTGTGCATAGATTCTGTTCATACCTTAGAACATAACACAAATTAGAAAACAGTGGTGAATGTCTGAATCTTTGTGGAAACTACATCATTGGGTTGTTGGAAGAACAGCTGGTGAATATATTTAGTATGATGTTATATTTTGTATGGCCACTAGGGGCAGTGACGAGTGCTATTATTTAATTACAGTTGCGTTTTGCTTGGCTCTGTTGGTGATAATGGCAGATGGATGGTTAAGCTCCAGACTCTGCCGTAAGGTTGTGAGTTTGAATTAATGAACAGAATAAGGTCAATCCTTACTAGACCCTAACCCTAAAAGCTTCAATCTGGTGTTGGGCCTAAAAATATATTACATTGATTCATTAAGAACCTAACTTTTGACTCATGAACCACTTGAGCTTTGTCTGTATACATTTACTGAGCCAATGTATTGATTAATTATACCATTGTATAGGAGAGTGAAAATATGACTAGCTAAGTACTATGTTGATAGTGAAGTACTGAGTCAATGTGTTTTGACAGTAGGATAACTCAAGATGTGCTAATACAGAGTTAAAGTAATCAAAGGAGCCTAGGCTGATGGAGACCATGGACATGTTTAGCTCAAAGGTCAGAAATATATTTTAGGTGTTTTTCTTGCATATACAAAAGGTGTTTCTGAGCTGTGTCTAAGCTGTTTCTGTTTCTGAGCTGTGTTTTCTCTCTCCTTGCAGCTTTAAATAAAACTGTTCTTGTGTTAAACAATAATTTGCTCTCTATCTTACCTGCCTTAAGGATTTCTGCTAGATTTATATTACACAATCCCAATCATAAATCAAAATATCGGCTTGTTATACTACAGTGTTTTACTACGAATTAAAAAGTGCTTAATATACTTAAACTATAATTTTGAAGTCATGGATGGTCAGTCTTTGCCTCCACAGCTTTTTGGATTTCAGTCTGGTTACACTTCTTCAGCCCTGTCCCTCAGCTATGTACAGGAACAGTTTCAGGGAGGATGCTTTGCTATTGTTTCAACCATTGATTTTCCTTTTAATGAACTACTACCTAATCCTAAACATAATACCTCAGCCCAGCCTTAACTCTAACTGGAAAATATAAACCCAGTGAAGTAATCCAAACTACGTTAAGGTCCACCCCTGATACCAGGTTGACTGATAATAAATGTCAGATGACAAGACAGGTGAACGTCAAGGGGTGGAGACCTTGCTTTTAGCAACCTCTTCATTTACAATTGGTAGATGTGTGAATATGCAGCTTAGATACTGGTAAAAGTTGGAAAGGTACTGTTCAGAAGAAAGAAAGATTTGATTTGAAACCAGGGGTTTGTCATGGTATACCGGTTTTGACTCTAACGGTGATATTAAAAAAAGGAAATATTGATATCATGTTAATAATACACATATGATAATATCGTATTCACTAAGCAAAATTAAAGTTGTGTTTTTTTAAAACTCTGTTCGGTTGTTTGATATCTTATTCATGTCACTTATAGACAAACGATACATGTGCTTTAACAAGGAGACTGGACCTATGCACTGACAAATCAACTCGTTAGCCCCACTAGATCCCCAGGAGAAATCCGCAAAGACACAGTAGCCTATTCACATGGAAAAATTGACATTGTATTTTTCCAAAAACTCCTCTTGGTTTTTCCATAGCTTACTCATGGACAAACGATGCATGTGCTTAAACTATGAGCCTGCACCTATATAGACTAGCATAAGAAGTAATGCCTTTTCATAGGCTATTCACTAGGCAAAAATGTTTTGTATTTTTTCAAAAACTCCTCTCGGGCCTTGCGGATCTCATGTTTGCATCTGGTTGCCTTTTCACTATCCATTAAGTGTAACTGTTCTTTTTGTACGCTTTTATGTTTTTATGTGTAGACTTATGGTTACAGACTCCACCTCCTTAATATGCCAAAAAAGAGAAAAAACATGAATTTGACTTATAGCGTTTTTTTACTTCACATTTGGCTATGATAATCGTGTAGTGAAAATCTGATACTGTGGCAATCCTATTTGGAACAGAAATGTATTAACCAATAGTTAGTAATCATTTAAAAAATCTTGTTCACCTTAGATTGAAATTGGCCTGCTGGTGGGAAACAGCCAGGTGATTTTCGAGAAAGCAGAAAGCTCCTCCCTCACATTAGTTGGTAAGTTACAGACCATATAATTCTGAGGAGCCACTGTATACCTTCCTAGTCCACAAATTGGCAGATAAATAAGCAAATCTCTGCACAAATCATAACACAATTTCAGTATCCGATAGCCTACCTTGTATTTGACCCTTGTATTTGACCCTTGTACCTTGTATTTGACCCAATTGACCTATCAATAACAATACCTGCAACAGTGTGAAAATTACAAACATACTCATGGTTACACTATTCTCTGTATTACATTGCGTTAATTGCCTTTTGAAATTGCCTTTTCATTTGTTCCCTCTCTTCCCACTAGGCAAGGCTAAAACCAAAGAGCAGCGTCAAACCATCATCAACCCAGACTGGAACTTTGAGCGTATGGGAATTGGCGGTTTGGACAAGGAGTTCTCCGACATCTTCCGCCGAGCTTTCGCGTCCCGAGTTTTCCCCCCGGACATTGTGGAACAAATGGGTAAGGCTGCTCAGTCTAAAACAGTCTAACTATTGTTTCATTTTGCAGGAACAATTAAAGTACAATGCAAATATAAACAGAATGCAATGATGACTTGCAAATCACTTAATCCCTAAATTAAAAAGAAATGATTACAAAGACGATATATCAGATGATTTTGGAAAAATATATGCTCATTTTGAATTTGAAGCCAGCAACATGTTTAAAAAAAAGTTGAGACAGGGGCATGTTTATTACTGTGTTGCAGCTCCTCTTCTTTTGACAATACACTGTAAGCATTTTGAAAATGAGGAGACCAGTTGCTGTAGTTCTCCCATTTTCCAAATCTTGCATGACATAGGATTTCAGCTGCATAACTGTTCGGTGGCTCCTTTGTCTGATATTTTTGTCTGTATGGAAGCATATGTTGCTCCAAAACCAGTATATATTGGTCAGTATTATTGGTGCCTTCACAGATGTGTAAGTCATTCATGCAATGTGCACAAATACACCCCCATACCAGAGAACGTGGCAGCGTTTCTGGATCTTGTTTATATCTGGTTTCTTCTTTGCTTGTATTACTTGTGTTTGTGGATGCAGTGACAATCTGTGTTCACACAGAAAATGGTTTTCAGAAATGTTCCTGTGTCCATACAGTGATATCCAATCCTGAATCGTGTCTGTCTTAAATGGCCATCTAGTATTAGTTTTCACCCTTGTCCCTTGCGTACAGAGAGTTATCCAGATTCTCTGAACCTTTTAATTATGTTATAATTGAGATCCCCAAACAGCAATTTTTCATTGAGAAAAGCTATTGTTCAATTGTTGCACTATTTGCTTGTGCAGTCTTTTACAGAGTGGTGAACCCCTCCCCATCTTTACTTCTGAAAGACTCATCCTCTGGGATGCTCTCTTTATACCCAATCATGTTACTGACCTATTGCCAATCAACCTAATTAGTTGTGAGATTTTCCACTAGTTTCTTTTTTTGAATTACATAACGATTTCTGTCTTTGTTGTCACTGTCCTAGATTTTTTTAAACATGTTGCTGGCTTCAAATTCAAAGTGGGCAAATATTTTTCTAGGAACAATAAAATATTTAAGTTTCAACATTTGATATGTTGTCTTTGTAATTTTTCCAATTGAATATAGGGTTTAAATGATTTGCACAAATCGGCATTATGTTTTTATTTCCATTCTACACAGCGTCATACTTCTTTAGAAATGGTGTTGTAGTTGCAAACATTCAAATGTAAGGTAGTATTTGTTATTTTATTGTTACAGTATTCACCAGTCCATTTAGTTGAACCTAGACTTAGACTGATTCAAGTACCATCTGAACCAGACAGATCGAACAAAAATATATATACTGCTGTTAGAAATCAGCCATGTCGTATAGTGGTAGTAATAATAACTCGCGTACTCGGTTGTCAAGGGAGAGAGTAATTCAATTGTTTATTGCAGCATATTGATAGTCTATTAGCACATGATGTTACAGGCTCAAACGCTTCCATCTCTCTCAACTGGAATGTGTCGTTCAAGCTGTTAAATACCGTGAGGGGTGTGTTTATCTAACAAAGCCAAGACCCTAACCCCCACACCAAATGGTCTATGCATACATTCCTGTTGTTACCAGAGCCCAACAGGCCGAATCTTAACTGTCTGTTATTCTCAACATCTAGGCACAATCACTTCTAATGAACCATACATTCATATTGTAGTTGTTAATGCTCAGATCCTACA